>RYZW01000116.1:21630-146137 GCA_004367215.1 Colletotrichum trifolii | reverse complement strand
TACTTAAATCCTAATAATTATACCTAAGAAGTTAAGTATTAGTAAGCTACTAGTAAGCTCCTAGTACTACTTTTAAATAGACTTTTCACACTTTTTACGAAAACCTCCCTTTTACTCCTTAGTTCTAAATAAATAGTATTTATACTCCCTATAACTAAATCATAGCTTAAACCTAGCCCTTCACAGAATATACTTTATTAACTAGTAACTTATTTTATTATATATATAATATTTCTTATTAGTATAGGTATATATAGAGGTTAGGGGAAAGTAATATCTATTTTGAGGTAATAAGGAGTAGTTTAGAGTATAGTTAAAATTTTAAGTATTACTTCGAGATATATTATATATATAATTAATTTAAAACTAATCCTTAGGTATACTACTACTACTTATATTACTTTCAAAGTATTATAACTTTTAGAGTACTATAGTATTACTTATAGCTAAATATAACTAGTTATAGAAATTCTAGGAAATTAGTATAAAGCTAAAGAGTATTAACTAGTATTCTAGTATACTATAGTATATACTTATAAGTTAGTTATAGAGGGCTTTATTAGTATACTAGTTAGCTCTAAATATTTTCTAGAGGTTAGTAAATTTCGTGATAAATATCTTAAATATCTTTTTTTATTTTAATTAAGGTTTTTAGCTATTATATTCCTAAGAATAGTATTTTACTAATTAGAAAAATAAATCTAGTAGATTTTATTATTTTTAAAGTATTTCTTAACTTATTTAACTATCTAATTAAAATTAAAGTTTTAACTAGTATTTATAAAGTTATTATAGTAAAAATTAAAAGTTTAATTTTTTAATATAATAGAAAAAACTTTAGCCTATATATAGTATAGGATACTAAGTTTAAAATAATAGTCTTAAAAGATATAGATTTTAGTTTCGAGAATATTATAAAAACTTCTACTATACTTTATATTTTTATTATATAATTTTGTAAAGTCTATAGTATACTTAGTAGATAAGTTTTTAAATAGGGGAATAAAAGAGGTATAAGAGTAATATTTAGGAGTAAGATATTATATATTACTATTATCTTAGTATATTTTCTACTAATAAGAGATCTCTATACTATTTTCCTAATAATAAAAGTTTACTATACTATATTACTTAGGGATTAGTAATCTTACTAGTAATAGTAGAAGTTAAGTATTATATATAAATAGTAGATAAAGTAAAGTATCTTATATAAATAGTAAAAATTGTTAAATATACTATATAAAGTTTTTAGATATTAATTATATTTTAACTATAAGTATTATAGTTTTAATTTTAGGTTTAATATTATAAGAGGGTATTACAAAGTCTAGTATATTAATAAAGTTCTCAAGCTATTTTATATTATTTTAGAAATTATATTTAAAACCTAAAAGATATTTCTTAGTTTTATTAAGCTTTTTAATAGTCTAGTATTTAAAATATTTATATTAGGTAAAGTAGTATAGTATAAGGTAGATCTTTTTACTATTCTTCTTAATTTTTATTTTATAGTTAATAAAGTAATCTTAAAAGTACTAGATTATATTATTATTAATAAGCTCCTATATTATTATAAACTACTTATTAAAATCTATTTTAAAATAATTAAAAAGCTTATACCTATAGAGTTTTATATAGCTATACTAGTTAATATAAAATACTATAAGAATAGTAATATCTTTAGTATTTATTTATATAAATTTATTAAATTTAATCTTAAAAAGTTTTCTAAATAGATTTATATTAATAAATAATTAAAAATAATCTAGGATTATACATTTACTACTTAGAGTTATTTAAACTATTACCTAAACTATTAATATACTAAGGTTTACTTTAGTATCTAAGTTAAAATATAGTTTAAATATCTTAATAAAAAAATATAGGGTTTTTTTAAAAAAAGGATAATTTTTTAAAAAATATAAAGGTTTTAAGATACTATATAAATCTCTTAAATATAAAAAGTATAGGATATTATTAATCTTATATATTATAATACTTAATAATACTCTAAAAAGTATTATATTCACTAAATACTTTCTAATATATACTAAAAAATATAATATGTATTTTTAGTATTTTATAGAATAAAGTTAATATATTAACTTAGAAGTATTTTATTAGGGATAAAAGTAAAGTAATATCTATAAAATATCTAAGTTAATATTTATAATCTCTTATTTTACTTAGGATTTTCAAGTAAGAGTTATAATTACTTTTTTTTACGTAAAAACCTTACTAATTTATAGTATAGTAGTAATAAATAAGTTAGCTATTAATTAATATTAGTTTATCTAGAAAATAATATATACTATATATAATCTTATTATATAAGTATAAAAAAGTCTAGGATTTATTATTATTATTATTATATTATATACTTATATATAAGTATATAAAGCTCTAGATCTATAGTATACCCTAGTACTTAGCTATAGCTAATAACAGGTATCACCAGGGGGGATAAGGGCATATAGCCACGTATACCCTACACCTCTGGGGTATATAGACACATATACCGTATACGTATAGAGGCGTACGCGCTACACCTATGGGGCATATGGACACGTATGCCGTATGCGTACGGAGGCGTACGCGCCTCAGGCGTTAACGTATGCCTTGCGGCATGGCGTTACCGACATTAACCTCACATCTGCAAGCATTACCGAGAGTCATGGACGACCGACGATCAACAACACCTCGCTCATTGCCGACAAGAGACGTGTTCCGGAATAAAAAAGGGCAAGCCAGAAATCCGATGCCGTGCTCGTCCCACACCCAGCTTGCTACCTGACCAACACGATATTTAAAAAGTCTATTCAACTATTCGCAATTCCAACATCCCTGGCCCCTAATTTACGACGGAGTTCACTGTACTACGTCGGGATGCTGACCACAGTCCGCCCGTCAACATGCAACCCAAAACACAAACCCTCACCGCTGAATACCTCTCGGTCAATCCCATAGCATAGACCTGCTGCAAAGGCAAATAAACAAGTCACCCCCGCTACGTCACAATGCGCAAAGCCGCCAAGCATCGTCATGTATGCCCGTCGGTACCAGAGCCCGCAGCGATACATGCACACTCTGTCCAGCATCATGGGACGATGAGGTCAACCCTCAGATGTTTTCCAGCCCTCTCGAGTTGGCAGCAGTATCTATCTGTACACACATACCTTTTCGACAACTCCGATGATCGGAAGACAGGGAGGCCTTCATCCCATCTTTCGGACTGGTACAAACCCGAAAAAAAAAATTGTCTTCAGCAAACTCTAAAGGGGCCCAAACATGTGTTTCTACCAACACCGATGCTGTGATTTGCCAGACCATCAGTCTTGGCCAAAACTCACCATATGTCCGTACGGCCGTCGTGGAATGCCTGTTAACGGTCACACAACGGTGATAGAACGTTGATGTTGCACCATGTGCAAGCCTCGCGAGCAATCGTGGCAAACACAACATTCGACCGTCAATGTCCTCGGCAGAATCTTGGCAGAATCGCCCAGGCGTCTGGCTGGCAAATTACATGCATCTGTCTGCTGTGATCCGTCTCTTTCCAGCGCAAAAACATTTGAATCATGTCACATTCGTGGTTGTTGGACAATGCTACACTGTGTAGCTGGAAACCAGGCTGAACGTTTGAACTTCTTGATTCGTTGACCCGTAAAAACCTTGTTTGATCTATGTAACACGCTGATAAAAGCATACTCAAGACAGTGCCATGTCTTGAAGTGGGTATACCATCCTCCCATTCACCCCCTTTTACGCGACAGAACCGAAGATAGTCTCCATCATAATACCTGCGGAGAGTTAGAAGTGACCCCAGGACCATAATAGTACAGGAACAAGTGACATACCAGTAATCCTGTAGGGGTCGGCATTTGAGGCGGGGCGACGATCCTCGAAGTAGCCGAAGCCCTTGGCGGCACATTCCCTGGGAATACGGATCGAGGCACCACGGTTGGCAACTCCGTAAGAAAACTGGTCGATGGCACCCGTCTCGTGACGTCCAGTGAGACGCTTCTCGTTGCCCTCACCGTAGACGGCGATGTGCTCCTTGTGGCGGCCCTCGAGCTTCTTGATGGCAGCCTCAATGTGGTTCATACCACCCTCGACACGCATCTCCTTGGTGGAGAAGTTGCTGTGAAGGCCGGCACCGTTCCAGTCACCGGGGATGGGCTTGGGGTCGACGGAAACCTTGGCGCCAAACTCCTCGGCAATGCGGGCCAAAAGGAAGCGAGCAAGCCAAAGGTGGTCACCCATCTCAATGCCGACGCAAGGACCGACCTGGAACTCCCACTGGGCGGGCATGACCTCAGCATTGGTACCGGAGATCTTGACACCGGCGTACAAGCAGGCCTTGTAGTGGGCGTCGACGATGTCGCGCTGGACGACCTTGCCGGCACCAACACCGCAGTAGTAGGGTCCCTGAGGGGCAGGGAAGCCGTTAGCGGGCCAGCCGAAGGGGCGGTTGCTGAGATCGAGCAAAGTGTACTCCTGCTCAAGACCGAACCAAGGCTCGTGAGCGGCGTGAGCCTCCATCAACTTGGCGGACTCATGGCGGTAGTTGTACTTGTTGGGGGTGCCGTCGGCGTTCCAGCACTCGGACAGGACGAGGATGTTGGGGGATCCACGGAAGGGGTCGGGGAAGACGGCGACGGGCTTCAGGTAGACATCAGAGTTGTCGCCGGGAGCCTGGTTGGTGGAAGAACCATCGAAGTTCCACATAGGAAGGTCCTCGGGGGTGTAATCCTTCTCCTTGAGAGTCTAGTAATGTGAAGAGTCAGTATCGTGACATTGAGTGGCAATGCGATGCATCATAATGAACGATGGCACGTTCGTCGCGTGGCCAACTTTGACCGACCCCAAGCTCGTGGCTGACATCATACACAACGCAATCCCGTACAGTTGACGATGCTCAAGCGGAGCTTCTCCAATCGTCTCGTCGAGTTTCTGGGCCTGGGGCCCATTGGCGGTGGAGACATGACGACCTTGTTTGTCGCGCCGTCGGCGCATAGGAGAAGCCCCGGCGGCGAAGGGTCTGCTTGCCTGACAGAACTGGACCAGACGTGCAATACCCGAGAAGCGGCGTCAAACCCTGCAGCTGAGGGGGACAAGGCAACGTCTCGGAGCCTCTAACCAGTCGGATTGGGTGGGGGGGTGCCATGCAGGATCGTGTTCGAGAACGAATCCTGTCAGCCAGCAGAGCCAACGACCGACCGGCTAAGAACCGGTCCAGCCAGACCGAGCTGAGCTGACCGGGTACGTACTGTCTGGCAGCGACGCTGATGCTGATACCACCATCCATCCACAAAACTTGGCCAGAGGGGCAGACGATGTTTTGGCCCCGCCAAGCCCCCAGTGCTTTTCCAATGCGGTTTCTGCAGCAGCAGCCCCTCCACCTATTTGGACCTCAATGCCAAAAAGGAAACACGGGGCCGCTTGCTTCCCCAGCTTTGCTTTGTCGTGCTGTGCTGGGAGGAGGCAGGTGCCAGCTCACATTGCAGGTGCAACAACAGTAACGAAGCTGGAGGGCAGCACAAAATCTTCTGGTTTGAAGAGGATCAGGTGCGCAGCAGTGCGGGCGCCAGTTACATAAAGCTGACAAGACACGAAGAGAGATGCCATCCGAACTGAAGCAAAAAGGAAGGAATGGGGGGCTTATCGGAATCGACATACCCTTGACTTGGAGCGGGTCTCTCCGTCAGCATCAATCCAGATGTACTCGGCCATGATCTGGCCCTTCTGGTCGAGCTTGAGGTACTTGGCCAGCTGCAAGAGATAGAGTCAGCCATTATTCTTCGTTGTCGGTAAAGATGCTGCTGAATAGCCCGGCGGATGTAGGCAGATGTGGGAGACTCGAAGAGGTAAAACGTGAAGGTATTTCTTACAGTCTCGGGCTTGGAGACGAATGCTGCTTCTGTCGCCTGTTCCAATAACATGTCAGCACATCGACTTTTTGAGATTGGAGCACTCTGTCGATCTGGACTCACCATTTTTGCGGTTATGTGTATGAGAACTTGAAACTGAAGAAAAGCGATAGATCAAGAGTCAAATAAACAGGGATTCAAGGCGAATCTAAAGAGTTAAACGTGGAGGTTGTGGTTTTGAATGAAGAAGCAACAGAGGCAGGTAGCGGGCAGGGTCGGGGCAGTTGAGGGTTTTATGTAGAATCGTAGATAGAAAGACGACGGCGACAGCGACGGCGGTGTCCAGGGACGAGACAGAGAGAGTGACGGCAAGCTACCTGTCTTCGCAAAAGTTAAGAAAAATAGACGATGTATTCTGATGTCGCGGGGTACCGTCGAGATACAAGACAGGCCCACGTCGCGGCTTTGACGATAGTGGTATCCAAGTGTACTGGCGTCCTTCCCGCTCAGGTTCCCTATGGTCACACTTTCCGGGAGGGACGACGCTACTTTACCGCAGTCAAGTGGAGGGGAGGGGGGCGGGCACCTTCTCAGCCCAAGATAAGGCCTGCTGCAGGGGTGTGGCTGGTTCTGGTCTCTGGTATCGATTGCAGTGGGGTGGAAGGGGTGGGTGTGGTGGGGTGTGGACCCGAAAGCATCAGCCCTCCCATTCGTTGCTGAGCCCAGAGTTTGCGGGGGGAACCACAGATACTTACTGGACACGATGTCTTGGGCACGCCTATCGCTGAGAGGTACTTCTTCAGTGAGCCTTTACCTGAGAAAAGGACCATCTTCACAGTGTTCCCAAGGTCTTACGTCGTCAGCAGTGCCTGTTCTTTGCTCCCCACGGTGTACCGTACTGCCATCGTCATTTACACCGTCAGCATCACCACGACGCGTACCCAAGGTTCCTCCCCGTGTCCTAGGCCTGGTCAACATCTCCTGCACCAACGGCCATCATGTCTCCAAGGGAAACGGAAATGCGACGGACGGACCATTCACCCCTAAGGGTATCGTCGACTTCATCCTCTCCGGTGCAGCTTGCTCCTCTTTGCGCCTCCATCTGGGTGGTTTCGTTCTGTCATCCCTAGTCAACCGAGAGTCAGAAGACCGCTGGTCCGCTGATAGGGAAATAAAATCCTCAAACGAGAATAGTAAAGGGCCACGAAGTCGAGAGAAGGCCAGGTGAAAAAATTGTGTCGACTTGTGTGACGATGACTTCGATATGCGCCTACGGATAGTGGTGAAAAGTACGTACTGTTCAAGGTTGGCAGGGAGTCAGTCAGGCAGCGGCTGTCCAGTAGGCTGTCGCCGGAGGCAACCCGAGGAGCAGCAGTGCCCTGCGACTAACTGCGTCAAGAAGTACAACAGCATCAGGCGTCAGCCAACAATGCGACAGCTTGGGCACAAGACTTACGAATAGACATTGACGTTGGCGCTCCGCTCGAACGAGCGGGATGGACAGAAACGAGGACCAGCAAGCAATCTTCTGAAAGGCACTCGTGGCACTGCACCAAACTGAGACTGGAGTGGACGGTTACCCTACGGCGGCACCGCAGTACGCTTCGTGAAGTGGCATAGGATTGAGCTGTTGTAACTCATCGAGGTACGAGCATTTCTGTACTTTAGGTATCCGATACCCGTCCCACGTAAAAAGGGCCTGGAATCCTATGCCTCCTGTTGCACCCAAATTCGACAACTATCGTGGAGTACGTACCGATACTCGACGACTTACTACGTGCAAGTCCGATCCCATCCAGCTCCACAGTCTATCACCGTGTACGCAGTAATTACATTAGCTGTTGCTATCCTTGGATCGTGCGTCGGCTGGGCTGCGCCGTATGTCGTGGTTGCCCGTTCGCCGGTGCAGTCCTCGCCGTCGCCGTCGCCGCCGCCGTCGCCGCCGCCTTTACTGCAAATGATACGAATTGCTGATCTGGTCCTTCGACCAGTCGCGCTTCAGTCTCTCTGGTCAGAAGTAAGCCGGGTTGTGATTGTGCTGTCGCGAAGGAGGATTCTTCTGGTGTCAGCCGAGTGACCCAGCTCGTCTCCTTGTTCCAGACCGCTTGCAACCAGCCGACGACCTGGAACTCTGTTTCCCAAAAACGGCCGCTCATGAGTAAGATTTTCACTGACTTGCAGATTGCTTGTTCCTGCGTTTCGTCCCATGCCTGACTCCAGAATAAACTGCCTCTGCTGTCCCAGAGACCCTACTATAATAAGTATAGTCGAGTAAGAACTCTCCGAGACTTGCCCTTACCACCGCCAGCCAATGCATACACCACAAACACTCTGAAGCCCTACCCGGTGACAGAGACGGTGACCATACTGAGACCCCTTCGTCGTGTTGCCGGGCAAAGGCCGGCACCGAGGAAACACCCTCGTCTGGCGGCAGTGAATACCCCGAGAAGGGAGTCGACCGTCGCTTGCAACTTGGTTCCGTGCCGACGATCACCTGGCCATGCCCAGGAATGCAACAGCCCGCATATTTCTCTCTCTGGATGCTAGAGCTTTGTGCGGTTTTGCCTAGGGCGTCGTGAGGTACGTCGACCTGGAGAGCGCGACGTTTTGTGCCTTCTTCGCCTTGAACGAGACTGCGTGACCCCTGTCCTGCCCAGCGAACCCTTAAGAAATGAGGCGTCGTGTGGCCCAGCCATTCACAATCTCATCTCATCGGCCCGGATACACACAGTATCGACTTGTCTGCGTCCCTCAATCGCACAACTCTTCGTTCCACCCGCCCGGCGCAAATGGTTGCGACGAAACGCGCACAACATGCGCTAATTCTCTGCTCTCGCCGACCTCCAAATCCTTGCCATGGGCCATGGCTATGCCTGCCCGCGGCACGGAGCAGCCATCCTCAAGGACCTGCTTCCTTCTTGTTGGGCAGGGCATATCAGCAACTTCGGCCTGCTCTTCCGACTGCGGCTTGTCGTTCCACGGTTATTTTACCGGGTTTCGACAGTGACATCCAGACCATCCCCAGCGTTGGCCGAGTTGCAGTTTTTGCGTCTCCGTGTGCGCGTCTGTAACCCCTCGGTGGGGGTTATCCCACGACCCGTGGCAACCACTTCGCATCAAGGTATCTGTACATCAAGATTGTGAACCGTTTCTCAGCTACCCAATTTGGGACTGCAGAATACCACTCGTCATATCTTGACTTCCCCTTCGTGGCTTTTGAATAATCGACCCATGTGTGATGCTGTCTCGAGGGGCAGAGGTGGAGTCGGTGTTGCTCGTGCCCAAGGTAGAGAGTGTGACTTGTATGCACTTGTAGGCAAGAAGACAGCTCCAGAATCTTAAGGTCAGATCTACGATTGTGCGAGCATGGCCAGTGCAGATAGCTTCGTTTGTCGGTATCCTGTAAGCGCGCCGTGTTTACAACGCAGCTCGAGTCATTTGGGGAATCAAGGGCACCCCATGCTGCGTTGCGCTTCCGACAGCGGGATGGCCTTCTTCCCCAAACCTCCGGGAATCGCTAGCTGAAAAGGCCTTCCGGCCAATATTCGATCTTGTTTTCGTCAGCGAAACCTCCCCAAACCCTGACTCCACGAATTGACCAAGTCGAGGCTATGTCCGGAGAGTAATTAGTGCCAGGTCACATGGGTATGGCCATGCCCTGTCTTGCCTTGCCCGGCCTGCGTAATTAACGTGCAGCTCCAAACGTCCAAAAGACTGCAGTATGCACCAGGCTGGAGCCTTCCTGGCGCCCAGACAAACGGCTCTTTTGGCATGGTAGTCACTTCGTCAGCAGCGCCCAACCGCAGGTCTACTTCGTCCTTTAGACGCCTCGTCAACATGATCGAGATGCTGACCGGTTGCCGCAAGTCGTTTGGTCTGGGTGTCATTGGAAGTCAGTCATATCCAACACACATGCCCTGCGATACAAGTAGGACGGCGTATCAAGACGGGCTCCCACTCCCCCGCAAATCAGGACGCGACAGGGAACGACCCGTAAGTGGTGACAGGTACATGTAACAAGGTACTTTGTACACGTAACAAGGCACGATGTAACGACCGCGGATTTATCCCCAAGCCAACACGGTTGCCACCACAGCGATTGCATCAACCCGTGTATGACAACTTGCTGTCGCGCATCGTGTAGCCCAGGCTGCCAGGCTGCCAGGATCCCGCTTGCCGCTGCCGCTCCTAGACTTGAACTGATGTAAAACTTTGATGATTCCATTATGGAACTAGTTCTCCAGATGTGACCTGCAGGAGACCTCCATCTTGGTGTCTCCAAGCCATCAAAAGTGTGGGACGCTAGTGGACGGCTGGCGCATTTTGCTTTCTTGTTATCGTCGGGTCGTGATTGGCCACTGTCCAGCGCAGAATAATTGAATTCTCTCAAGAGCTGTTTCGTTTCTCTGGTATCCTTAAAACCAGACATTAATCGCTCAAGAGGACTTGGTTGTCCATGGTAGTCGACTGCTAAGCACATTTCCCTCTCTTGTCATTCGCAACTCTAGAAGACCTGGCACGATGGACAACTTCACGGGGTGTCGTTGGCCTGGGTGAAGCGTGTGACGGTTTTGACAAGCTTACTAGGTGGAGCGCCGACAGAGGTGACATGGGGTCGCTGCGAAAAAGAGGTGCATTCAATTGTACCGCCACTCTGTCTGCCGCAGGAGGAAAAGGCGACCAAAAGGATTCGCAGGCCATTGGACCCAAGATGGGTGCTAGTGCCGCAGAGCTGGATCTCTGGAAAATTGTGGATGAAGCAGCCTTGTTGGGTCTGGGCGCCGGCCCGGCGGGGAGGGGGGTAGTGTGGATGGATGGGATTGCTGCTGTTCGAGGTGGCCATCGTTGACAGTGACTTTGCAGAATCTCGACAGCCCCTTTGCCTCGAAAGCGTCGCCGAGACCGGGCTTGGGGCGGCAACGGCAGACGAAGAACCTGTGGGCGATGCGGCGCGGATGCTCCTATCGGTACGGAGTGCACGCGGCACTGCCGTGGCCTCTCTTCGCGGTCTCTTTGCGGACGGCTGCTCCGACCGAAACGCCTTTTTGATGCACGACCGCATCCCACATCGGCAGTCGCATCGACCAGACCCATATCAACCGGTTTTCTCCTGCAGGCTCTTCCTGCTCGAATCCCTCCACGAACGCCGTCGGTTTGGTCAATCTTTTGTTGACGATGGTCGATTTTCTCGAGCGCATGCGAAAAGTCGTCATTTCCCACCCGTCCGAGCTCTCAACAACGAGGATTCGCCGGTCTCGTCGCTGAGTGGTCGGCGTTGACACATGGATATTCTCTCATTGGTCAGCCGCCACTCGCCTCGATTGGCACTGGGCTAGACACTGCCGGGGCACCTGGGCGAGGCATGTCAGGGCCCCGATCGAGAGTCTTGCGAGATCACAATGACGTCTTGGGCATGGTCGGACGGGCCTTTAAGCCTCAAACCGCAAGGGCGGTGAAAATCTGCCTGTGGAAACGACGTTGGCTCCGTCGAATACCCAGAACCAAAGCGGATGCGAGAGGCGACCCGGGCCTCGGCCGGGAAACAAAGGCTGCCTCCGTGACGTCGGCCATGGTCCACGGCCCGTGGCAAGTGTCGGGCCTGGACTCGATTTGACGTATAGCTGAAAGCAACATACCCAGACTCGTTATCGCCCTGACGCGGTCAGAAATCGTTCTTTCAGTGGTGGAGCTGGGTTTCGGTGCGGCAAGCGCCACATGGGAAGGCCGACGGTAGTAGCCCGAAGGCATGCAGAAGCTCAGGCTCAGGCTCAGGCCCAGGTTCAGGTTCGGTTTTGACAAGCGACACAACAAGCCCACTGATAGGGCGCAGTCGACATCGTCAAGAGGATTGAGTAAGACTCGTGTTCGGCCGGCGGCGGTGCTTGTTTATTTTCGGAACGAGGTCCCGTATAAGAGCCGCGGGCGATAAGGTAATACCTTAGCCTCACAGGATGTTTTAGAACTCGGAGCATTGGGCCATGCAACGACGGAGAACTTCCATCGCTTTGTCGCGGTGGCTGCGGTACCTCGGACTGGTCTGTTGAGGCTGGGGCAGCGTCTGGCTTGTGAGCCTCGGAGCGCATGGTCGCCAAACAGCGACGCTGTGGGAGGAAAACGTGTGACGTACAGTGCTTGATAAACGACATGCGCACCGTATGTCGAAAAGGGGTTCGAGGTAAGTGCGGTGCGGCTTGCAGCTGCATTGCTCCTTCTATTTGCTCAGATGCACAGTCACATGATTAATATTTGATGGTGTTCGACAAACGGAGGAAGCTGCACTGCAGCTGCATATTTGCAGAGAAGGCACGGCTGAAAGCACCTGCTTCTATGAACCGTTCCTGACTGGTCCTTCCATTTTCAAATGGTACAGTTGACACCTGCCTGCCTGGGCAAAGTAGGTAAATCATGTGGGACAGAGTTAGTCGTGAGTACCTTGGGCCAAGGAGGAGAGTGAAATAATTTTCAGGTAGATGGGTACAGCCAGCCTTTGGTTCAGAATACACGGCCCTACTTGTTGACCAGATTCTGAGATGGTTCGCGGTTCCGACTACGGCCACGCCTTTGAAGATACGAAGCTCGCCTTTCGAAAGGAAACATGAATTGGACCGATGGCTCGCTCGCTCGTCACGCAAGAGGTAGAGGGTGGAACTCGGAGCTTGCAAAACAACAAGAATACTTTGCAAAAGCCCATTCTGGTCTGCGAGAAGCCTCCAAGCAGCCTCCAGGGGCCTCCATCTCGTTCCTCCCGAGTCATCATGCGTTTTCTTTAGGCAACTACCGGAAAACGTCTTCGGGTCACCGAGTTCGGGAGCTTTCAGCAATCCCATCGCCGCACTTCCAAAGCCACCCGGGCCGGCATAAATCTCAGGAGGTGTTGAGATCTGAATCATACCCTGCGCGGCATTCGCCTAAACAAGATACGCGCGCAGGTTGTGCTACTGCCCAACCACACACATCTGTCAAGCCTGGCCGAGAAGGAAAGCGCAAAGCCGACAATTGTTCGACTCTCGAGGCAAAACGCAAGCGACTGCTTCAGAAAGTCGATTGGGCTGGTCTCCAGATACAGAAACCAATTCCACTTCGGTTTCCCACCCACAAAAGCCCCGACAACCACCAGATCTGGGGGTTCGGCGACAAGAGTGTTCCGGGAAATTACTCCCCGTTCTTCGCTGGACATGCTCAAATGGCAGCAAACCCTCACCAAAGGCTTACACGCCGTGTCGATTCGCAAAACGGAAGTCCCAGTGTGCATATCAGGATTGGAAGTCAGCACGTTAGACGCGAAGCTTCGAGCCAGGACCCTGAAGGCAGTTCGTGCAAGGGGCCGAACCAGAACAAACGGACGTTGAAAAGCCTGCGGCAACCGGCACCCACTCGATCTCAAGGGTCCGGAGAGCTCTCGCATCTTTCGCAACACCTTTGGGAACACTTCAAATACGCTCGTCCGCCAGAAGCCACGGTTCATGGATCGCCGAGGGGAAGACACGACGACAGCTCTCAAGTGTCGTACCAGCTTGGAACACAGAAGAGACCAAAGATAGGGCTACGCAATGCGAGAGAGCAATCGAAAATCAGGCGCGAAGACCAACCCTTGCATATCGCATCTTCGCCTTTCGTCGTTCACCAACCCGTGCCCCAGCGACTCAGTCAACTTCTGTTGCGCGACCAAGACACGGAGTCCGGATCGGACACCTGTGACACCACCTCGGGCCAAGTCGGACGTCGTCCTGCGTCAGCTGTTCTACCCTCGGAGGTGACTGAGAGCGAGCGATGGCACAACATGCCCACATTCACAGAGAGCCACGAAACGCACCATGCGGCGAACCCCAGCTTAGATACCTTCTTTGGTCCCAAAGTTAGCCAAATACCCGTGATAGGTAACGATGATTTGGCGAACTCGAGGAGCTGCATAGGTGACGATCCTGTGGTTGCCCATTCTCCAACAACGACGTCCGCGGGAGCTGACAACCCGGTTATGCGACGCGGTATTATGACAGAGATCGGGCAGGCAAAACATGTCGTTTCCGAACACATTGACGGCACGTGTGAAGCAGAGCCATGCTCGGTATCTTCGACATCACACGTGACGCGCTCACCCCTCTTTCAACATGCTTATATTCCTTCTTCGTCGCCTTTGTCAGACTCTATCGTTCAAGGAGAACACAACTCTTTTGAAGAAGCATCTAACCAAGGAGACTACTCCGACGATGAGTTGTTTCGGGCTGAACGTGACATCTCCGCATCAGAAAAAGACCGTAAACATCAGTACGATCACGCTTTTGAAATTGCGTCGGCGAAGGCTATCCCAGACTGTGGAGCATTTGCTTCTACTACTTTCATACATCCAGCGTCAAAGGCGGGTCAAGGGCGACGTTCACCAACACCAAAGGCTGGCCAAGACGATGTCGGAAAAGATTGGATGAACTTCATATTTGGCGGCAATATTGATGAAGCCCACGACAGGATGTTGCTCGAGGCAGTGCATAATACAGCGCGAGACTTGCGACCGTCAAGCAGTATCTCGGATAAACATAACCACAGCCAGGAAACATTGAGCCAAAACCAGGCAACGGAGGCAGCTGCCACGTGTGGCTCAACGTCGCCCATGACAGGTTACCCACAAAGGTTGAGGATTTCACCAGATCCAGACTTTGACCGGAAAATCGGTACAGAAAGCGACGCTAACCCTTTCCCTCCATCATTCTCTCCGGACTCCGACCTTGGCCTTCCGGGATGTCATGTTAAGAAACAGCATGTACGTCGCAATAAATCTTCACACGTGCACCAAAACGTGCTCGCAGTGCCGCAGGACAGTGACTCTGCTTCAACGTCAAGCATAAGACCCATTGAATCGGCGTCGCAAGCTGTTGGGCCTTTGTTTACGCCAGTGGGAGATAATGTGTCAATGATTGCTCAGACATCCGAGTCCGAGAAGAGCAACAAACGCGCCACCACGTACACTTTTACCCAACCCAAGAACTTTGTCGGCAGAATGTATTCGGTCTTGGGTGGGACTATGGCTCCAAATCGCTCGAACAAGATGCCCAAGAAAAGGGGCAGATCGAGAAAAAAGACTAATGATGGAAGAGCAGACATTCGAGCGTTGCCGAACTGCGAGGACGATCCGATCGATGGCTCAGACGACTGAGGACTGCGAATCTGTATTTTTTCCACTTTCTGGGAAGCATATGTAGTGCGGCACATGGCTTAACCACTATGCGAATGTGGTGTGATGATTGGAAGGCATTGTGTAACATGCGTGGGATATCGACCGTTGTTGTTGGGACCTGGCCCATATCTACTCTAGAACGGACAAACAAATCATGTACAAGGCAAAACACAGGAAGAAAAGAACCCCAGAAGAAGAATTGCTCCAAACCTATTCCTTTCTTTTCCGTTTCTGAAGAAAAACAACCCAAACATTCATCATCGCTTCCGTTGCCTCGGAATAGAACCCAGCACAGCTGAACCCTATCCGGTAGCGTCCTCGTCCGTATCGGGTACAGAAGGTTTTTCTATTTTGACCTTTTTTTTCCGAGTTCTGTTTTTGTAGTTTGAGTTGGCTGATATCCCATGGATTCCGTTTCTGCGCAAACAATTCTTGAAGAAACATGGCACGTCGTATAGCCCGAGGCCGAAATCACCAGAAGCCATGAGCGCGGGCGTGGTGGCGAGCAGCGCGGGGCTGGTAAGGCTTCTTCTCGTAGGGCTCGGCAGCAGCGGCAATGGTGGGAGTGGCCGCGGGCACCACGGAGACGGTCTGGGTGAGGACTTGGGTGACGGCGCACGAGGTGACGTTCTGCGTGACTGTCACCGTCACGGCAGAAGGGCACGACGCCTCGCCGCCCTCCTCGCCGACGCCTCCGCCGGTGCTTCCGCTGCCGCCGGGGACGGCAGAAGGAAGTGCGGACTGCACGGTGGTGGCGGGGGCCGAGGCCGATGTCTGGTCGACGGTCATGGTGACGACGCCGGTGAGGGAGCCGACGGTGACGGTCACGACGGAGACTTGGGGAGCGGCGGGGGCGGTGGGAGCGGGAGGGTTGGCGGTGACGTAGATTGTCGTGACCTTGCCGGAGCCACCGGGGGTCTCGGCGGGGAGCGTAGAGGTCAGCGCGGAGGTGACAGGGACCGGAGCGGTGCCAGAGGGGCCTGCAGTGGGTTGGATAGTGATGGTCACGAGGGAGATTTGAGGGGTGCCGGAGGGAGGGGAGAGGGTCATGGTAATGACGGAGGTAACGGGCTCGACGGGCTCGACGGGCTTTTGGGGAGGTTGGGAGGGTGTCGCGGCGGGAGGTGTCCTGGTCACGTAGATTGTGGTCACGACGGGAGGGGCGCCGGGGGCGGTGGCGGGGAGAGTTGAGACGACCTCGGAGGTGACGGGTTCGCCGCCTTGCCCGGAAGCACCAGGCTCTTCGGTGGGAGCAGGAGGCTGGGCGGTAACGTAGATGGTGGTGACCTTGGCAGGGGCACCAGGGGTTTCGGCAGGGAGGGTGCTGACCACGGCAGAAGTGACAACAGAGCCGACAGCTTCAGAAGCACCGCCCTCGGAGCCAGAGCCAGAACCAGAACCAGAACCAGAACCAGAGCCTCCAGCAGAGCGGGTGACAAAGATGGTCGAGACAACAGGCTCGCCTCCAGGAGTGACAGCAGGGAGGGTAGTAACCACGGCAGAGCTGGCAACGGCATCAGCTGAGGAGACGACCTGGGATGCCTCCGCACCACCACCGGCACCGCCACCAGCACCACCACCGTAGTTACCGCCGCCGGCAGAACGAGTGACAAAGATGGTGGAGACAACGGGCTCGCCGCCAGGGGTCTCAGCAGGGAGGGTGGTGACAACAGCGGAGGTAGCGACAGAACCAACAGCCTCAGAAGCAGAGCCAACGGCTTCAGAAGCACCACCCTCAGAACCAGAACCGGCAGAGCGAGTGACGAAGATGGTGGAAACGACGGGCTCGCCGCCAGGAGTGACGGCGGGAAGAGTGGTAACGACAGCGGAGCTCACGACAGCGTCGGCAGAGCTGACAACTTGAGAGGCCTCGGCACCGCCGCCAGCGCCGCCACCACCAGCAGAGCGAGTGACGAAGATGGTGGAGACAATAGGCTCGCCACCAGGCACATCAGCAGGGAGAGTGGTGACCACAGCAGACGTCTCAGGAGCGGCAGAAGTCTGGGCGGGAGGAGCACCAGGAGTGGCAGTGACGGTGATGAAGCTGACGCCTCCAGTTCCGACAGTAACACCAGCATCGGGAGGCAGAGTGGCGGTGGTGATGACGGAGCCACCATCAGCGATTCCAGAGGGAAGAGCGCCACCGCTTGTGGCAGGGCCGTTGGGAAGAACGACAGTCTGAGTAACGGTGGTCGGGACGGAGACAGTGACGGTGGCGGTCTTGGCGGCGTTTTGGCAAGCAACAAGCTGGGTCTGGCACTGAGTGATCTGGAAATTCTGTCCGGCGATGCTCTGGCACTGGCTGAACTGCATGCTACAGGCAGCAGAGCAGGCAGACTGGAACTGGCCGAACTGCTGGCCGCCCACGACGAAGCCACCCTGCTCTCCAGACTTGACAGCCGGGGGAGCACCACCAAGAGCAGAGATGAAGTTGAAGAAGGTGACCTGAGAGATGATGATGACCTGGGGCTGCTGAATGATGGTGACGGGAGAAGCGGTCACGGTGCGCTCGGTGGTGACGACGTCGGTGACGGTCACATTGTTGTCGAGGGTCGAAGTAACGGTAGAGACTTCGGTCAGAGTGGTGAGGCTAGGGACAGCCGGGGCCGAGGTGTTGAGGAAGATGCCTGTGGGACCGCTCGAAGCGGAAGCAGCGGCGCCATTGCCGGTGCCGGTGGCGAAGATGGGAGCCGACGTGTTGGGGAGCAGGATGCTCGAGAAAATGGGCGACGGTTCCACCTGTCGCCTGGCCTGACGTGCAAGACCAAGGTCGGCCAAGAGGCCTACAAGAAGAGCTGATTTGAGCAACATGGTGAAGGACTGTGGGATGCTGTGGTCGTCGCGGGTAGCGGTTTGCTAAGTGCTGGAAGTTGGATGTGGTTGTTTTGTTTGGAAGGAATGGATAGAAAGAAGCAAGGCCCTTCAAGGGAACTGGGCGACTAGCACCGAGAAGAGAATGACTGGAAGTTCGAAAAGGAAAGAAACGGGCAAGAATGCACGAAAGGATGGAGAGCTGTTGAGGCTGCTGAACCAGGAAGAAGTCACATTGATGAACGGGAACTGCGGCCTTCTTTAAACCTATGCATCTGTCACGCCGCTACGTGGCTCCCAAGCCAAGTGCCACTAACGGCTCGACTGGTCAACAGATCGGGTACTCCTGACGCAGGCTCGCTAGACTGGCGCAGGCGGGTTGTCCATCGCTTCGGGTTAGCCATCGTGAGACGTTCGGTCACAGAGCGGGTTGGCTGCGGGGCTGGGGTAGGGGGATGAGCTTATCGTCGTCTGGTATTTACGATTCCAAGAGAGGGGTGGTGCAAGGGAGTGGAGGCAGCGGGTTGGGTTGCCGGGGGCGCCAACGGAGTGTTTTGCCCTGAGAGGAATCGGAATCACCGCCTGAGTGTATATGGCTATGACCATGGGCTTGGCAGGAGCAGGCTGTGGCTTGCAGACTCGATGTGTCGTCTCCTGAGGAGAGTCGACATGAATGGCTGAAGAAGGCGCCGTAGTGGGTGGAATGACGAGGGTCGACGGAGGCCGGCGGGGGTATGGGCCTCAACGTCTGTGGGCTCCCGGCGGAGTTGAAGGCATAACGGGATGCTCAGACCGTGAGCACGGTCTATATCAGGCCCAAAAGGATGCGCGTCTCGTTTGCTGATGGTGTTGGAGTCGAAGCGGAGCTCAATGAGTGTGTTCATGGAAAGCCGATGGAAGGTCGTAGACGATGCTAACGGAACGGCAGATCAAGACGAGTGACGCACAACGACTCCGTCGTGGCCGCGATGTTTGGAAGCTTTGAGAGTATTGTCCAGTTTGCGATGATCTTCGCTTCCCGTAGTGTTCCCGTGAGGTCGACAACGGTGTGCCATTCTCTGCCTGCCGTCTTGCTCCTCCCCTCTTCATCTTTTTTCTCCGAACCGTCGCGAAGAACCCCACCCAGACGAGGATGACTCAATCATCCAAACACGAACAGTGATCTCCCCGTCTAGCCGACAGAAACAGTAAACGCTTAGTGGTGGGATGACACGGGTTCGTGGAAGGAGACGCCGGGACGAAGACTTCTTCGGCCAGGGAATAGCTTGGAGGATGGGATCGAAGACCCAATAGCATCAAGCTCGAACAATATTCGGTCAACCGAAATCCATGGAGCTTGCCTGGCGTGGGAGATGTCGATGGAGGCTCAGGGGCACGTTGTGGAGGAAAGCAGAGGTTCACTTTGAATGCCCAGGAGAAGGGGAAGGACGGCTAGTGGCAGACCTTTCCCCTGAGCTGAGGTCAAAAGAGACGCCCGGGAAGTTCGAAGTCGTCGGGATGGGGCCGGGAGAGGAGCGCATGATTTTCGCCAGGGGGTACCTAGGGCATGAAGATCGGTACCTTGTTCAACGTCTAGTAGTCTCAGGCGAAACAAGTATCTCTCAGTTGGTATCGAGGTCATTCCCTTCGGAGAATTGCGGCCAATCGGAAAGCGATCTACCGCAATTCTGCCTGGATCTTGATTACATAATGCGCGGCCTACGCCCCACTTGGGCCGTTTGAAGAAGTCCGATACCCTGTCCGTACAATTTCGTTGCTCTGTTCGCTTTACCCTTTTGACATCCCATCCCGTCACCTCCACGACCATTGCCTAAGCGCTGTGAGCCATGGAAATCCCAAACATGGTCTCTACCCCTACCCTGGCTGTTCCTGTTTCAGCTGATCTCTCCAAAGCGGCAACGCAGCCTCGTCCCAACTCCAAATCCCCTTTCCATGTCTTCTTTTTCCGCCCAGAATATGGAGAGAACCATGGAAATCTCGTCACATCTTCCCTGTCGTGACAGCTTCTCCTGTCCTTCTAGGCCCTGCATCACGGCCCACAGAACTCCATGCTCGTCGATTTTTTTCACCGACGACCCCCAGATCACGTGGATCCCTATCCGTCTCCTGACGGCCGCTAGACACCTGCTAATGAGTTCGCTCGCTCCCTCTGGCCAGTTTTCCCGCGGGCTTTCTCGGCCGTCTGAACTTTTGACCACACCCTCGCCCGCGTACTCGCTCATCCAGTCGCCCCCGAATCTGCCATCTGATGTCATGTCGTCCGACGCCCTGGTCCATGTACCCCTGCGCTAGTTTCACGGAGGCTAATTGCAGGAGTTGACATTCGTGCAGACTTGGGACGACTGTGGGCTTCGCGCCACCGGCCCTTCCCTTCCTCTGGCCATATTTCGATGACATACCGCGCTGCGTGCTAACGCCAATCATGTCTATAGCATAGATGATGGCGTTGATCAGCAGAGACGCCGTCGGCAGAGTATGAGCTCTCGGACCTCGCTTTTCGATAATGGTTCGCTGCCGCATACACTCGTGGAGATGGTTCGTCACAATTCTCGGCCAGTATTCTTTTTCCCTCGGACTCGCTCGCTGGCCGCATACTTTCTTGCGATCATCAAGATGTTCCTGTGATCCGCGACACGTCATGGAATAAGGTCTGGCTTGTGCGACCCATGCTGGAGATCGCAGTCTGGCCCACCTCTTGGTTTCGACCGTCTGCCCTTGTTCGTTCTCTTGATTGTTTAAAATTACCAAAGGGGCCGTCAAGACTTTGGATGAGACTTTTCTTGTAGCATCATCCCAGGAGAGGCAACTACTTCACCAACGACCTGCTCTCTCCTGGACCACGAGTCCTAGGCTTGGCTGCCATCACATCAACTCCAGTGCGACTGGCTGGACTTTTCTTCTTTTTGAACGTGATCCTTGGCATGAATCCGTACGTGGAAATGATCTTCTTAACAAAGCTCTAACTAATATGACCGCATCTATCGGTCTGCGAGACGCCGCTCGACGAGCCTTCAAAGTGCTTGCGTGTGCCCAAGAATTGCATACTGTGTAAGCGGGCCAGACTTTTGAACCACCTGACCGTCACATTACCCGCTGTCGTCGATGCTAAGACCCGCGAATCCCAGTCAAGTGCTGCCATTGGCTTGGACGAACTACGCCGAAGCCATGCTTCTCAACCTGCAAGTACCTTGGTGATAGTGGCATCCATCAGGGTCCACGGCGGTTGGCGCTCATGGTGCAACGGCAACGCCGCCACCAAACCCTCCCTCGGGTTGCCTTGAGCGATTTCTGGAAGCGGGCGGCGGCGGCTGGTTCACCCGTTATGCGACCGCCATTCATGTTTAGCACAGACGGGGCGTCCAGCCCGCGCGAGGTGGCCCTCAAAAAGCCAACAGCCCTGTGGAGGAGCCACACTTTGATTAGAAAACCGATGGTGGTGGCTTTCTCATCTGGGATGCGAGTGCCCCAGGCACAGGTGCGTTTTTAAAAGCATGAATTGCAGAGACAGGGTGCCGCTGCGCCCTCCGTCGATCCGGTCTGGACTGGAACCAGACACGGTGGTGTGGTTTCGTCGCGAGTCCGAGGAAGCACAGCCAACATCCATGGCTTCACCAGCTCCTGAGGATCCACTGGACACGTCATATACAGGATGAGAATATTGTCGGCGATGCTAAACATAGCTGTACGTACAGAGATCTGCGTTCGAGAAAGTCTCGGCAAGAATTAAGATATGAGACTTTTGGAAACCGTTGTCAGGTTCTCACCTGAAGCAGTACCAGATATTTCACCGGTCCTACGAAGCGGCCAGGAAAAATAACTGCCAAGTCACTTCAGTCGTTGCAGTTCTGGTCCGAGTTCTCAAGAGAGTCACTCCGTCGACGGAGTAAGTTAGCCTGCTACAAGGCCTTCCCTGCCGAGTGCAGGCACGATACGCTAAACATCGCCCGCAAGAGGCCGGCCTGGAACGGCCAATTTAACGGAAGTCCAAACTTTGGCCGACGATCTTCGGGCCGGCAGATCCACGGTAGGGTTGATGCGACAAGGTCTTCTTGACTCAGAAGTTCAACCCCCATCCACCGCAAGCGTCACGATGGGCTCCGAATACTGGCAACATCCTTGCGTATACCGGTACTGCGTCGCCATAGTGAAGTTTTTGGGACGCCTGTTTATGGATGAAACCACACCTGAAGTGTGTTTGAGCGCGGTCGTTGACGCTCTCTTGGTCTTTACTTGGGCGAGTCCTGGATTGATGGCCCATGTCGTAATCAACTCCACTCGACCTGCTCTGCGGGTTTTCTCGGGATCGACTTTGGAGGATTGAGCGCTCCAACGCGCATGCCTTTCTTTGGAGATTCAAGCGCTTTGTTTTACTCGATTTTCTCTTGAGCGAGAGATGCCATTCGGGATGCTCGAGGTAAGCTGACGAGCCGCCAAGTCACCATTTTTTAGCATTTTCACAGCAGGTCAAGACTCTCTGCAACTAGTCTTTTAGATGAGCCATATGATGAGTTTCCTATTCTTACTCTGAAGTCTCGTTACATTGTTACCTTTTAACCAAGTTTCGCGCTTTCAACTTACACAAGGGCCAACGTCCCTGCCAAGAGAGGGTTCCACAGCACTCAGCGGGTCATGTACCCTCAACGAGCGAAGATCCACAACGCACTTGAGCAACTCAATCCTCGATAGTCTAGTGGTGAGGATATCGGCTTGTCACGCCGGGGACCGGGGTTCAATTCCCCGTCGAGGAGATTCCCATTCCTTTTTTGCTTGCATCTTCATCGTGTCTGGTATTCGAAGTTCTGGCTGCAGCTATCTCATCGGAAGGCATCGCCAACCGTCCTCTGCCAATGTTAGCAGGCGCTGCTTTTTATTTCTTCGTCTCGACAGTAGATGGAACGATTATTTCAGTCATCTTTCTATGACATACGGTGCCTACAAGGGATTCGCTTGGTAGATACCACAGCCCCTCGTCTTCCGAGTCTCGTATAGCAACCGAGATGGATGTGAAGTAAAGCTTAGAAGAGAAACATGTCCATTTGAGTGCTTGGTTTCAGCGATGTGCTCTGAAGGGAGAGTCTGGAGCAATTACTTTGCTGTAGCGGCCGCGATGAGAGACTCGCAGAGGTGTTAACCAGTCACCGATATAGCCACAGCTGTGTGCCCTCGTTCTCAGCCAGTTGAGACTTCATAACTGCATTCCGATCGATACTATTATAAGAGGCTGGTTTCTCGCCTGAAGTCGTCAAGCATCGTAACAGTCAGAGGCTATAAATCAAATGATCATATAGATTGCGATGGCTCGTTCAACTCACGTCGGAACAATGATACTTTCGTGAGTTTGAATCACCTCGTTGTGGCTATCAACCGCTTCAAAGGGGGATCTAGGAGACTTTGCGCCTGCTCATTGGTTCAACCAAACTTGTGCCGCAGACTTTCCGGCTCCTCAGTATTTTCTCGGTCCTCTCTACGGCGATGAAGAACCGCTTTGATCGCCCGTTCCAGGTTTCAACACTCACTGGCAAGCGACAGGATGTGAGGGTTTGTCAATCAAACCATCAAGGACTGGCTTTTGGCAGGATCCCTAAGTGTCATAAACATGATGCCGGGGAAAGCTGGTTTCCCCAACGCAGACTGCTTGCGAACCGTCCCAGAGGACCGGAGGATCTAGCACCACGTCAACCCACTTTCCAGAAGACGCGTCAGTGAGCGATGAGAAAGTAACGGAGTAGATACTGGTCACGAAAGACATTTAGCCATCGCTTAGGCTCACTTAGACTGCGTTATAGCCCCTATACCGATCCAAATGCAGGCACGGTGCGTTTCCACTTGCATCAAGACGATTCATGTAAGCCGTTTGCATCTTGATTTAAAGTCCCGTGTTGATATTTGAAGAATAGCAACTCATGTGTTGACTTGTAATCTTTCACAAAGACCAGTCATCTCAAGGTCCAGCCAGCCCCCAACACCTCTCTTCGTTGTTTTTTTGAGACGCTCGGAATTAGGGCGGCTCTTGATGATTCTGAAATCCCGTGGTTTCGTCGAAAGTTCGAAAACGAGAGCTCTTGAGGGCCCTCAGGGGCTGGCCGAAGTCGTCGCTACTTTCCCCAACATCTCTTGCCTGCTTGTCACGGGTCTTCTCATAGTTGTCGAGCTCCGTGCATATGCATCTCCGTTCCAGGCCGCTGTACTGCTGAGAGAAAAAGTTCGAGTATAATCTAGAAACGAATCTTTTGGCAAGTTCAACTCGTAGGGTCTGAGGGCATAGTCAAATAATTTAGATGCGGCACAAATGACTGAACTCCTTTTGACTTGGCGGGTACTTGGCGGGTACTTGGCGGGTCATGACTTATAGGATTTCCGGAAGTCATCATGACGACCGGAGCCAATAGTCTCATTGCAGCTGCTGTCCTTGCAGTGGCCGTCAACTTATTCCGATGTCTTTAAGACAGCCGAAGGGTTGTTCCTTTCGTTTGGGTAGCAGGGATATGGCTCCTTGCACAGACAAATCGGCAGAACTTCGTGGGTTAAGAAGAAGGTCTTCAAAGACATGCACAATTGATGCCCTTGCTTTCATGCAGGATGACTTGTTGTTGCAGCGCAAAGTTGGATGCTCTTGCACGGGACCGGAATGGCGTTCCGGCATTATCGGACGACGGATCCGTGCGACAACCGGTCCGAACCCGGTTCCTTGATCTTGCCAGGGTTCAATGATGCAGCCCAACAAAAAAAAGTCGAAGGTGTTGATCACCCCAGAAAAAAATTCGGCAAGTCATGGGGAACTTGCATATATTTCCCCGCGTTGTTCACCGTGGATGCCGCATTGGACTCTCGGGATATCGGGGATATTAGCTAAAAGAAAACCACTGGAGCAGGGGCCCCATCATCGCCGAAGACGGCTCGGCGGTCGGTGGGCTCGGGGTGGGGTGTTCCGTCTCCGGCTTTCGGGGAGGAGAGGGCTGACTTCACCTTGGCGTGGGAGCACGCCATGGGGAGCTACACAGTGTCTGTGTATTAAAGAGAGAGGGACAGCTGAGGTGTTCCGGTGACCTGAGCTGAGCTTGTGCGGGTCACAAGGCGCCTCGAGCTACGCTAGTTGGCGACGGACTCGAAGGGGCATGTCGCCATTCTGGTGGGTATCTAGAATCTTTTTGTGGATAGCGGTTGAGCGATCTTGTGCTGCTGGAGCATTTGACCAGCCTTGTCTGTGTCGCTTCGTTATGGAAGCTCGCAGGGTCAATGGTCGCTCTAGGGTCTGTTTGAGCGGCATGGACTGCGCAATTTGATCACATAGCACAAGTGGCTGAACTCAGATGGTGTTGACTTGATATAAGTGTTTAACTAACGCACATACTTATTTTCCTCCGCTACCACAACTCTATTTTTGCTTGGCCTTTACTGGTCTTTCCATCACATTGCAAGCTGGTCATTCAAACCATCCTTCATCCCATACTACCTCTACCTTCTTTGCTGGGGCTGCGGCGTGGCGCGCGGGGTTTTGCAATTATCACACTCGTCAACCTGTAGCCAGCTGTTTCTGAGAACTTTTACGCCGAAGCATTGGTGGTTAGGGTCGTTTCGTGCGAAGTGACAGTGTGATTTGAGCTTCACTATGCTGTGGCCACAAGAGAACAGGAATTCCTCGAAATCACACATGGTTATGAGTGGCGTCGAGGCTGGTTTGGAAATAGGCAGCACAGAATGTCTTGTGTTAGAGTCAGTGCTTTTGCTTTGGTTGGTTTCGCTTTCGCTGTATGCTTGTTTTGCTAGAATGTTGATGCGCTGGATGTGCTGGAGAGAAATAAAAAGAGAAGACGCTGCCTTCAACATGTCTATTTATAACGTCTACAAGTTCTATCTAAGTCATCCTCAAAAGAGACTTGTCATATCTTAATCACTACTTGATTATTCAATTGAAGGTGAGGTATTCGTCACTGAGCGGCGATGCTCCGAGTTGACCGTGTAAGCGATATTTGTCTGTGAGCCAGGTTGGCCCACGCAGCGTGACTACAACTCGACTCTTCGGTGATCCATGTGTCGGAGAAAGAAGAACATAATCCCAAGCTTCAGTATTTGGTTTTAGAACAGACCATTTTACCCTAACGAGGGCCGGTTCAGCTAGACCGTGCTATAACCGTGCGCTTTCCGGCAGGTCTCAGGTCGCTTAGTGAGCTGATCTAATCTGATCCAAATCTGGCGTGGACCTTCCCGGTTGGTGTCTCTGGTGGTCTCCAGGTGTCCTTCCCCCCAAACCGCCTTCCCCACCCCTGCCTCCCCAGCGCAGCGTAGCGTGTCCAAGCTAACATCATCCTCTCATCACCCTCCATCCCAGCTGTCGACGACCTTCTTGTCGGTTTACCATGGACTCGGACACTGTTGCCGTGAACCTACTGTAGTGCATTTGCTTCCCCTTGGATCTCCATTTTGCTTTTAATCGCTGCCTTTTCTTCTAAATTTATTATTTATATATTTATCTCTACATCATCTACCGAGATCTACCTTGCGTCATCATTCCCGCCCCGGTCGAGAAGCTTCAAGAGCTGCGGCATCGGGGAAATCCCAACCCCACCCATCATCAGATCAGCTCGGCTCGGGTCTCAGGAACCGAGAGGAGATCGGCAGGAACACAAGCTTGTGCTTTGCGTGTTCGTACCAATCAATCAAACATCAACCCTTATCGCGTTGCATCGTTACCCAACATGGTCGTCTTTGTCGATCTGGAAGAGGACCCCGAGCCCTTTCACGTTCTCGAGGCAAGACGCTTGGCAGCAGCTGCAGCAGTCATGACGGCCAATATCGAGTCACGAAACCCAGATCTTCACCACGACGTGGAGAAGCCGTCAATGGCGTCGGTCGTCGTTCCTCTGCCGGCCGCGGAACCTGAGCCAACCCTCACCTTCCAAAGCTCAGCTACCGAGGCGTTTGGTTGTTACCCGTAAGCTTGCTCGACTTCTCGACGACACACTGCATCAATAAGTGAGATAACAACTGACGATATGGCGTAGAATCGTGATAGCCATTGCCCAACACATCGACCTCAATTCCCTAGACAGTCTGGCCCGCACCTCTCGCATGATCCGAAATGGCCTGCTCCAATACCGCAACGCCATCATGTCTTCGACATTGCACTGCTCAAACGAGGCCAAGCCCATCGATCCAGAGTCTGTCTTCCGCTTCCGCGCGAGGGCGAGCAACTGGGAATACATGGAAGACGGCCGAAACTACAACGGCAAAAGTGGCAGCTGCGCCCGAGATCTGGTGTCGGAGTGCCGGAGGTGCGGGACTGTTGTGTGCAGGGTATGCCGTCCTATGCCGTGCCAAATGCCCTTGAACCTCGATCCCAGAAGGCTTTGCCTAGCGGTGTGAAGAGGGAGCGACCCCGTGTCCACTCAAGGGCCATGCGGCACAGGCTCGGGGAGGAATCGATGATGCTATACCAGTACAGTTGATTGCTGACACGTCTGAACAGAACTGCGCCATTAAGCCTCCTGCTCAGGTTACTCTGAAGGACCGCCATCGCCGCCTGTGCCAGCCCTGCACCAAAGCTCCCGTCGCATCGCTCGTAAATTCTGCTTTGGACCCAGAAACGCCGCTCCTTGACGATGCAGTAAAGCGGGAAATTTGCAGATGCGAAGTTGACGGCGTCTGGCTATGCCAGCCCTGTGGGCGAAGCATCAAGAGCGCCGATGGCGAGTACCAATGGTGCGTGTTTCATGGCCCGATTGCTTGTTCCTTGTCGACACTGTAGCTGACAATATCAAGCATCTGGAAGTGGCGTTCTCAGTATGGTGAGCGCCTTGGCGGCCTGGGTACTGGCATTGGTGAAGGTGACCGCGGCGTCATCTGTGGCCGCGACAGTGCCTGCGTTGCAGCCAAGGAATGTGAAAACGAAACAGATTGTGATGCTGAGGACTTGGCTGTCAGCGGAACAAACTTGTGGACGGCCACGGACGATGTGCAGCTGGACACGGTGCGTTATCAGCGGACACCAAGCCCGCAGCTCGGTCCAGGGTATGAGAGACATGAAATTGAGGGCATCGGGGGCGTTGTGAAAACCAAGTTTGTGAGGATGGTCAAGGTTGGCGCCTGCGTGCCCGAGTGGGACGACGAGAGGAGCCAGCACAAGATACTCGGAAGGGAAGTCAGGGGCGAGAGAAGAAACGTGTGCGGTTGGTGCTGGAGGATAGTGCCGGGCAAGGCTGACTTGGAAAAGGCCGGCATCACCAAGACCAAGCTCTAGTTGGTTGCCCGGAGTATGCTTTTCGACTACGGCGTTGCGGGTCAGGGTCATTTCTATAGTTTCCCCCCCTTTTAGTAGGATTACGACAAAGGTACTGCACAGCGGCCAGATAGACTGCCGCAGGAGGGGTCCCAAGTGGTATGTTGGCATGACGATGAAGAGGAGGCTGCGTAAAAGGGGGCCGAGGACGTCGGCTTTGACTTGATTTAGTTATAATGTCCACGATTAGATACGACTGCAGTGCAGCGATGCAACTTCTGCACTTCGCGAGTCATCCGACCACATATACACGCACGCAATAGCTTGCACAGCTCTCTAGGTACGTAGAGAAAAGAAAGAAAATATACACGGAATCCTATGAATCTTGCTCCTTGTACATATTGTTGGGTGTTTCGCTGTCTGCCTCGTGACTCTTACTTTGCGGCAAGCTCTCCTCCACGCGTCTATCCTACAGCCTCCCAACCTCCGCCGACCTTTTTTCTTGTTACAGAACCTCCTGCCCCCAGACGTTGATGTTACAGAGAACCAGACAGCCGCTCGTGAAACGCAGTTTCTATCCTTTTTGTTTCGTTGTTGGTCCCATGTTGGTATAGACGAGTCCTTGTGATGTCGTCCACCCAGAGCCCGAATCCAAAAGTCTGGTTTCGCAGTTTTCCTCCTCCGGATGGCAGAAACCTAACTCGCAGCTGTCTTTCAACCAGAACACATGCAGATCCGAGCACGTGTATGGCTTCCGGCTTTTTACAGCTCGCCCCTGTAGAGCATCTCCTTGCGGCGCGTGCGGTCCTCGCGGGCCTTGGTGCGGATGGAACCCCAGCGTTCCTTGGTGGCCTCGAGCTTCTTGGCGAGGCGCTGCTTGTGCTCGCGGGGCGCGGGGGTACAGATGGTGACAAAGGTCTCGGAGCAGTCGAACTTGCGTGCGAGGGCGGAGACGCTCCACTTGACGGGGTCCTCGTTGCGGAGGCGGCGGAGCTCCTCAACGTCTTCGCGGGTGAGGTGGTAGCGCGGGTTAGGGCCGCGGGAGGGCACGTTCAGCGAGGGGGGCAAGGAGGTGGTTTCCGAGGGTGACGATGCTGAGGCTGATGATGTCGGTTGTTGCTGCTGCTGCTGTTGCTGTTGGAAGAGCGAGGAGAGGTTTGCGCGGCGGCGGGGGTCGTTTGGCGGGAGGAACTTGAAGGGGGTCTGGTAGACGGAGGGCGCGGCCGAGGGAGGGTTGTACAGGAGGGTGGTGCCGGTGGCGGCGGGCGCGGGTAGGAAGTCGGGGTGCGGCGCGATCTTGAGGGCCTTTTTCGTGCGTGTTGTGGTCTTGTGACCGCGGCGGGGTACGAGTGAGGTTTGCGCGCGGAGAAGGGCGGAGAGCGTCGCGGCTGGTCGGGTTAATGTCCTTGCCTCCATTGTCGCGTATCTGGTGCTGTGCTAGTTTCTTCTTCTTTCGGGCCTTTCGGGGGTTGTCGTTTGAGGCTCAATTGACGTCGGAGGTTTTGGGGTCGTCAGAGCACGGCCAGCGTCGCTTCGGGAGAGTTGAGGTCGCGGCGACGGGAGCGTGGGCGGGGTGGGAATGCGGTCGTGTTGCTGACAGAGCTCTCAATCGGTGAACAGAACATTGAAGTTTTTCGGGATGAATTGAAAATTTGGCTTAGGTAAGGCTGTGGAGCGAGCTGTCCCGAACGGGAGCTTCAACGGCTTAGCTAAGGGACGGAGAAGTGCCTGGGCTTCTGAGCGCTGTCATTTGCTTATGTAATCTTATCACATGACCAAACACGTGGAAGATGCATTGCCGATGCACGGCTGGATCCGAGATGGCGGAACTGGGCCAAGGTTTCCCTGCTGGCAGCGCACAGCTGGTGACGTTTGCGCTCGAATTCGCATTCACAATCCGTACGGCCCGAACCCCTGATCAGCGCCGGTAGCTTGTGCCGGTGTTCCCCCTTCCTTCTGAAAGATAACCTAGTTGTGAAGGGGCAGAAACAATTCGAAGGTTGGCAGACGTCAGGTTCTACCTCGCCATGGTTTCATAATTTGCCGAGTTGAACGTGACTGTCATCTGCAACCGCGGTCCCGTCGAGATGCTGTTGCCTCTTCCTGTGTTTCTTTATTTGCGTTCCTCGTGTTTCCACGCTTGAGAGAGAGACAGGGTATCCGAGACAGATTCGAAGTTGGTGTGGCAGTACCATCCACTGATACCAAAGTGTTGTACCCCGTACCTTGTGAACGACCAGGACCGTTGGGTGATGCAAAAGTTCTCAACGGAAGCTGTTGGAATAGCCGATGGTCATGCTGCCATGGCATTGTTCATGCAGACGCAGGTGACGTGCCTCACAAGGTCCAATCAAGGCAAGGCGGGAAGCCCGATTGACGCAGGGATCTGTCGAGAAGAGAATTGGGGGTTCGTCATTGCATCGTCGTTGGGCTGCCCAGACGGACTCTGTCAGTTCATCGGGTTGATGTTGCGTTACCGCCCCCCCCGCTATCTGCTTCTTTTTCTTCGCAGGGCCATGGAGACTGAACCGTGGGGAACGGCAAAGACGAGGCGAGACACCGAGGCTGACGACGAAGGAGCGGTAAAGGTCAAGACTCTGGACGAAGAGGAGGTGAAGGCGGAAAACTGGGAATATTGAGTTGAAGTTGGCAGAGCCAGGATGCGGTTGTTTGATTTGCTCATGGTCGCGGTGTTTTTCATCTGAACAAGGGAGCCCCTCCCCCCACTGAGTCGTTCAATCGATTGAAGCTTCCCTTCTACGGGGCTGTCTGGCTCCAGATTCGCAATGAAAGCCAGGACTCCAGACAGACCCGCGTCCGGCCCAGGAAAGGAGGGGTTCTGGGGTTGACGGCAGTTTACTTCAGACGGGCGGTTGGCTGCTGGTCACCTCATCCGCATGGTGTCCTTTACTGGGTGTGTTTGTCCTGCGGGAACTGGAACTGGAAGCTTTCAAGGAGTCTGGCCGCTCCTCCGCATGGTTGCTCAAGAGATGGCGAGTCAACACTCGAGCGGTCCGGAATGTAGCTACTTATTTGCCATCTGCAAACGGCGTGCACGGAGACGGTAGCTACACAGTATGCACCCGACTCGAGAAGCACGGTTTGGCCGAGGTCGGATATCGGAGCGACAGCGCGGACGATGCAACGGGACCCCGACCGAGGACGCGGTCCAAGACATTGAATCTCTGTGTATCCGTACCATTGCGTAACCCAGGAGAGGGTCTCTTGGGGTCCTGTTCTGGGGTCCCTCTGACATCTGCCCTGGAAGCTAGGCGTAGTGGAAAGGGAGAGATACCGGACGCTTGACGACGGCCTGAATGTTGACAATGCCGGTGGATAGAAAAAAGAAATGAGATTCATGGGATTGCAGCAAATAGAGAAAGTCGGTTGAGAACGCGTACGCAGCAAGAGAGAAAAGAAACAGAGGCTACTAGGACGCGTTCCATACAGATTGCGGCGGACGAACACACGGACAGTCAGCCCATGCGCCGGCGCCTGGGACTCGATACACGCCAGGCACGTAGGGCGTCGGGCCCGGTTCCCCGCGTATTCATCCGCCCTTGAGGTATACCGTATACACTACGCGAGTAGGACATACATTGATGGACATTTGAGTGTTCGTATTCCAGCAGACGCGATGGATATCTGAGGCAGTTTGTCAGCGGGAAGCGCATCGGGTAGCTTACTACGTAGCACCATGTCAGCTGGGTTGAGCGATCTTCCTGACGGCAAACATCTGGCGTGTTGGTGCCAACGGAGACGTCGGAAAAGCCAGCCAAGAGAAGGCGATTGAGCAATGGTGGGATGTCCGTATCCGTATTTCTTTTCTGGATGGGAAAGACGAAATGCCAGCACGAGTGTCTAAAATTGCGTGCCTTATCGTAGATAGGTGCCCTACCGAGGGCGAGGGCAAAGCGTAACTATCTGAGGGTGTACTTGGCAGAGCAAGTCGAGGTATGGCACCATGGGTGATTGTGGGTGATTCAGATACGAATACTTGTCAAAAATATGTCAAATGGCAAGTGAGTACATGTCACTCGGCCATCATGTCAGTGCCCAAAGTTTAAGCCAGTGGATTCGACAGGAAAAGGGGGTTGGGACACCTGGGCATCATGGCATCCGAGTCCGTGTTTGACGGATGACTTGAATTGGTCTAAACGGTGGCTAACGTGATGTTAGTGTTCGCAGGAACATTCATCTACCTACCTAGTCAGTGACAGACAGTAGTCGTGCTTGTGATTTGCGTTCAAGGTGCGAGAAGATTGATGCAAAGCTAAGCCAAGGTAAGCGACCGACGATGGACGTGTTGACCCAAGCTCCTGATGAAGGGGGAGAAATAATAAGGAAGCTTACTCGTCCGCTCCTCTGCTCAAGGCCATCGCATCGGCTTGCTTTGACAAACATCTCTTCCTCGATTCGACACCTACTCAACCTCCTGCCTGTGGCTACCTTCCCTACCTACTCTGTGCTTCTGTACACGTCCTCCAAGAGACTTTCACGTGTCTGCCTTGATTTGCTTAATTAGCGCTTGATTACCTCTCGTGATCACCTCCAATCGCCTATTTTCATCCACCTTCCAAGGACGGAATCATCAAGAGCAAAAAGAGTCATCTTCTCTCCGCAAGAACACTCCATCGACCAACCGAGCCCAACCCCATCACCCTGGAAAGACCAACCACCGACGACAACGACCAAGGCACACACAGCACGACAAGCAGCAACCTCTTCGCCTCGCATTTCTCGAGTCTGGCCTGACCTGCATCACCACCGCAGCCCACTGCACCCTCACCCTCGCCCATATCCAAACTTGTATCGCAAGGAACTGCACCGCACCACGCGCTACGAGCTGCAAGCTGCGAGCTGCGAGCTGCGAGCAGGGGACAGCCGCCAATCTTATCGACTCTTCGCTTCCACCGTTGCGTCACACGGTCTCCATCTTCGTCAATCAGGGACCATTCCACCCTGCAACGAGCGCGAATTTTGGACCGTCGTCCTGCCCTGTCCGGTCACTTCGGTCAGTCACCAACCGCCAGTCTCGTCCTGTTAGCGTGTCCACCGCTCCGCCCGCTGCGTATTTCTTCGTGAGGCGGCACGGCAGATCCAGTCCAGCCCTTCGCGAGAGACCCTGACTCTTCGTCACCTTCGGCCCCTCTTTCTCTATCGGTTCCCGAGTCTCCGCCCTTGGATTTCCAAAAAAGACTCTGGAGACTACCGGCACTGGAGCTGGAACTGAGGCGTATAGTCCAGAATAAAAATCAGAGACAGAAGACGCCAGAAACGGCCAAACATCTATCCCAAAGAAGGAGACGGAAATAGTGACACCTGACTGCCTCCCTCCCGCCTGTCCAACGACCAACACAACGCCCGTGTAAATCATCCCATTCCCTCGCATCGGCTAGTCTGCTTCCAATTCCAAGCCTGCACGCAGCACTTCGCATCGCATTGCATCGCGACGCAACACACAGTTCAACCCTTCAACACCCTTGACGCTCTCGATCGCATCTCGTCCCGCCTCTCGCCCGTCGTCATTCCTTACTGCGCTGGTATGTCCATCTCGATAGTATCATCAAACCTATCCGAATCCATTCAGACCCATGCCATGTCATCCTCCTCCCAGCTTGTCCCGTCGCATCAGCTGCTGCGACAATGACCACACTTTGCACGCACCCCCGAGCCCCTTCCACTTTCCCCGTCCCTTGTACCGGCCCAAAAGGGCGAATCGCGGGAATCGACGTCAGGGTCACAGGGTCACCAAGGCAATCTACGCCGTAGTGTGTCCCCCCACCACCTGTTTTCCCTGGATTTACTTACGTCTGTCCTGCTTCCCCCTCTTCCTTCCTTCTTGACTACATAATACCCTCACTACGTCAGGGTTCCTGCTTAATCTGTCTTGTTAACTTTTTCTGCTTTTTCCAGAGAATTTCTCTTCCGCCAGCAAACCCAGCTGCACCCCAACCAAGCGCCATCAACAGCAACACCCACCAAGCGTCAACATCCCGAATTTCACCATGAGCCTAGCGGAACCGACGCCGGCCACGGGCGCTTCCATCGCAAGTCAGAACCCCGCCATCGCTGCCGTCGCCGCCGACAGGTTAGCTGGCGATGCGACACCTCGCGCTTCTAGCCATACCGACCACGACACCGACATCACCAAGAAGGATGTAAAGAACAAAGTGAAGGGGCTGTTTGGTTTCGGCAAGAAGAAGGAGGATTCCAATGTTTCCAGAAAGTCATCGCCAGCTACCAAGCCATCAACCTCCACTGTCACCAGCAATCCCAAGTTGTCAAGGGATCCCTCCAGAACGTCCGCCCGATCGACTACTCCAGGCGACCACTACGTCCACCCTGGATCGCCAGGACGTGGCGTCTCCCACTCTTCACGAGTTCCGTCTCCCGCCGGTTCTCAAATCTTTGAACGCGACGTTGACAACATGTCAATCAAGCCTCAGTCGCCAGCGATTCCTTCCCACATCCAGACGGAAAACCACATTCCCCCAGTTCTCGATGCGTCCTCCGAAGCCATCACGGACGATCATCTTGACCCAGACAGCGTCGAAATTGTCACGCATGCTCAGCACCAGCCTGCTGCTGCTGCTGTAACTGGCGCCAGCGGCACCCCGCACGCGTCCGAGTCGATGACTGCTTCCTGGACCGAAGAACTCCGTGCGTTCGCCGACCGCGATGATGCTTCCAACTTCAACTCGCTCGACAACGCAGACGTCCGCAGGCTCAGTTTTATTTCCTTCGCCGACGTCGTCCAGGCCGAGCAGGGCGGCCATGTCGGTGCGGTTGGCTCCCGAGACTCGATCCACGTGGCCGGCCTCACTTCCCTGTCATCCATCAACGCCAGGTCACCTTCGCCAATTCGCTCGCCTGTGTCATCTCAGCCAGCTACGTCTCCTCCCACGAGCAACCCTGGCTCCATCAAAGGACTGGAAATGTCCCCTGTCAGGAAGCCCATCGGCAGTCCCATCTCTTCGCATCACACCATGAGCACGAGCGGAGATCTGAACATCGAGACCATGTCGCAGGCGCTCAGACGGACGGGAAGCACGGATCTTAGCGGAGTCCGCAGCCTGCCCACGAGCCCGATTGAAGGCCCGTCGCGTTGATTCGTCCTCCACCTTCCTCGGCAAAGGAGGTACCAGAAGATCAAAACTAAAAAAAATAAAAATGAATGAATGCGAAACAAAACACAATTGTACGGCACGGAGTCGGAGGCAAACGGAGAAGCCATTGATACCAAAGTGGAAGTTCTTTCGTCTTTTTATTTTCCAAACTCGTCTTTTTACACACCGAACGAGCTGTCCGGGGGATAGCTCACGAAATACCTAGGGAGGTTTGTTGTTTTTCTGTGCTTGCTTTGTCATTTCTTCAAGGCCGTTCGGCGTTGGGCAAAGATAAACGTTATGCGGTGGGTGCGCGGCAGTTGGCGATGGCGTAGAGAGACCTGGGGTCCGCCTTTCCTTGACCTTTCGCTCGGAAGACGTTGGGCTTGGAACTAGTGGCTTCCTGTTACCCGCCTTCTCGGTAAAGCAACGGAAATCAAGATTGTGGTTCGGCAAGCTCAGAGAGGACAATGGTATTGTGGGAAATAATGAGAATGAAAGTGACCTTGAAATCGTGTGTTCTAGTGAGGTGATGACTCTATGTACGCTAGAGTCACACTCGACCATGGCCTAGACACTCACCCACGACGACAGCGACCCAAGTCCACGGGAAGACAGGGCATCATTGGGTTCCGCCGTCCTCAATTGCAAGCTTTGCGGTCTTTGGTGACCTGTGCTTGACTTCTTAGCGATACGGGGGTCGTCATCACGATCTTGGCCTTGAACGCGGGAAAACCCCCACCAAATTTTGACGGCTCAATTTGACGGATGATATAAACTACGCAAGCCAGAACTTCCAGTCTGCAACTCAAACCATAAATTCCGCATGGGTTCAAGGGCATGGAATGCCGTCGAAGACCTCTTTTCCCACTTGACGTGGTAATTGCCCACCGTGCGCAAGTCCTGATCAATCGTTCTCGTGAAGCATGTCATTGCATCCCATCCGGTGCTGAATGCGCTCAAGAAGACGAGAAGGCGGATGGCGAAACTTCGCCGTGTCGAGACTTTCTCAAGGCACCACTTGCGTAATAAATGGGAAGTTCAGACTTAGGTCGTCCTCGAGGCGGTCAAGTCGATCCTGCATGCTCTAGATTTCGTGGGGGAATGATGAGGTGGTGGTCAATGGGACTAATCAGGAAGTGACTGATGATCGGAGACCGAGTGATATACACATCCAGACTCTTTGTAGAATACTGGTCGAAGTGTTTTGTTTTTTCGCTGGCGCGGGTGCATGCTTTTGCGTCCGCCCCGTGGCTCGGCCCGGAAAGACATCGAGGTGAGCGTTGATATACATCGAGAGGGCATTTGTCCATGTACCTCACAACAATAAGGGCACCCCAACGGGCGTTGAAATCCAAGATTCAGTACCATCCTGGACACCAGGACTGGGTCAGAAAGCTGATAAGCTTTCTTAAAAGTGATGTTTATTCACATTAGAATGTGTCGGTCGGAGCCTGTTAGTTTCCAAGTATTCCCCGGCGCGGAATACAACAAAAGGGGATGATGAAGGACGATGACAAATCGAAGATTGAAACGGCGCCAGAAGCAAGTCATTGGGTTGAGTTCCAAGTCTTGCGGGGAAATAGAAATGCGTCTGTCCATTATTCTCTGCCCAGAGGATGTGGATGGGTGACTGCGAGACGGGTTCGGCTCCGAGCAACGAAACAGGATCTTCAGTAACGAAATAATAAATGAGAGTTCTACATGGCAACCCTCCACGTGGCACCGGCGCTGAAGATGTGAGAATGGGTGGCTATATATTCCGCACTCTCCTGAACGAAACTCGCGCTTACAAACCCAATCAATCTGCTTGGTCGATGGTCTGGAGACAGGGATAGTCGATGAGATTGAAACTGATAATGTGACTACAAAACTGGCATTATCAATCATTGGGAAGATGTTTGCGTCAATTTGTTCTGTTATCCGGTGTTGAATATACCGGCGAAGACCAGGAAGGACGACGGTGGAGTGAACCTCTCGACCAGAGACTACAGGCGTTGGCACTTCTTGGACACGGTTGTCGCAATCCAGAAACCGGGAAATAAGGACTTTCAGCTGATTTGTCGTGCGTCTTTGAGCCCGACAGGCGGATAAAGACGAGACTTTTCTACCAAGTTCCAAATCGAAATCTCATGTGATACTCGCAAGGTGTGGAAAGACATGAGTCGAACCATCCAATTCTGCCCCCGTACAAGGCTACATACAGTCAAGGGTCCCGGACGACTGAAGAAGATCTAGAAACAGATGGATGAGTATCCTGCGATATCCCAAGAGCAGCGCGTCACTGACTCTGTCCGCAATATTCTTGAATCTGCAGACACCTTCTTGCGGCGTTGGACACATGCCTTGGGAGTGCGAGTTGGATGCTAATAATTGGAAAAAGATCTTTCCTGTCGGTTACGGTGAAAGTCTGATCTGCAGCATCTTGCAATGTGATTATTTGCTGCACCTAAGATTGGGGAGCCCATCACTTGTCTTCACTGTCAAGCGACACAGCGCAACTGACTGATGGCCCAAAGCCGTTTACGATTGTTACATCCGAGGTAACGCCACATTAGGACTCCAATGTCGATATCTCTAATCGATATTCGCCGATTCGCTTTGATACCGCCGCCGCCAGTCGCCGGTGCCGCCATGTTCAGGCTTCGTCCTCAAGGCTTACCAATTCTCAAGGTTAGACGAAGGACTTCAAGTCTCAACCAGATGATATTCAGGGGTAAATCTTTTCGCAAGCAACGTACGCTGCGGTGTTGCCATGCGGGGCACAGAAAAGAAAAGAAAATCCCACAGCCAGGCGACAGCTCGGGGAAACGCCCAGTCGATTCACCCACAATAACATACACAGCTCAATTACAAGTCTAAATGTTCTATGGCCAGGTATCAAAATGCATCACATGCCCGGGGCCGAAAACGCCCCGCCCTTGAGTCCGACGACTCTCTTCAAGCTCAACCACAACTCGAACGCGCCGAGCTTGACCTCCACCCTGAGGAAGCCAACCCAGGCCGACACCAAACGGAACGCGTTGGGCGGCCACAGCAGGGACCCGCGCTGCCTAATGTCTTCCAGCTGCTCTTCGAAAACGGTGCGGGTGCAGTACCGCGCAAGGATCATAAAGGAGCGGATGGGGCCCTGGCGCGTCTGCAGGTTCTCGTCGAGGCTGCGGGTGAGGTCGTTGGTCTTGAGGATGAGGAGGATGATGCGCGGGACCTGGCCGAGCAGCTGGACGAGGTCGGCGAGCAGGCCGTCCTGCAAGGCGTCGCCCATCTCCTTCTTCTCGTCGTCGGTGCGCGTCTGCAGCACGGAGCCTTCGCTGTTGAGGACGCTCCAGTCGCGGCCGGTGATGGCTGAGGCAAAGAGCGGGAACTGGTCGTCGTTGATGTTGGCGACCTCCTTGGCGTACTTGCGCATGCGCTTCATGTCACCGTCGATGACAGCGAGCCACATTTTCGCGTACGAGCGCTGCAGGTCGCGAGGGATCTCGCGGTAGAGGCCGTGGTCGTACAGGATGATGTCGAAGTTGTGGCCGCCACGGAGGCCGCGGCGGGACTCGTTCTTACGGATCGCCAGATTGCCGCCATGGGGGTCGCAGTGCAAGGGCGCGTTGTTGCCAAAAATCATTTCGTTGAAGATGCGTGCCAGGCAGGCCGAGACCTCATCGCGGTCGATGCCGTTAGCATCGAGGTATTCCAGGTCGTCCAGGCGGTGTCCCGATACTCTGTCCATGACCAGGATGCGCTCCCTGGCCCAGAGGACCTCGGGGATCACCAACGGGTGTTCCGGGAGCGCGGTAAAGTGTTCTCGTGTGCGATTGGCGTTCTGCGCCTCCTCCCTGAAGTCCAACTCCTTGGGCAGCGAAACGTCCATCTCGGAGGACAACCATTCCAGATCGTATTCGGGGAAGAAGCGTTTGAGCGTCGAGAACGTGAAGCGTGTGAGAGCGAGGTCCAGAGTTGCCCACTGACCAAGACCGGGGTGTTGCACCTTGACAGCAACTTGCTTGCCCGTATCCTTCACCGTGGCGGTGTGTACCTGGGCAAGAGAAGCTGCGCCGATGGGTTCGTTCGAGAATTCAGAGAAGTAGTCCCAGAGCTCGTTGCCAGTGTCGGTTCGGAACATGCCCTCGATCGACTCGAATGAAGAGACGGGGCACTTGTCTTGGAGCGGAATAAAGGTGTTTGTCCATTCTGGCGGCAGGAGGTAGTTCATCGCACTCTATCCGTCGGTCAGTGACAGGCTCAAGCTCCGGCACTTGCATGGGAAAGGGAGTTCGTACAAGATGTTGGCCCAACTTGATAAATATGCCGCCATTCTTCTCCAAAACTTTGAGTGTTCGATCGGCGCATCGCTGGTGACAATCGCTCAGTATCTTAGACTGCCTCTCGGGATTCTCGATTTTTTCTTTCTCGTTCAGAGTCGTTCGGTAGCTGCAGTTACATCAGCAACGTCCAGCAGTCAAATTGCCACCCTGCATAGGGAACCATACTCGTTGATGCAGACTGCCAGTGCGGCAGCGACTCGTCCAGCACGCTCCGCCGCATCGTAACCGTACTTGAGGTCGTCGGTGAAGGCGAGAACACCAGCTGCCGCGGCACCTCCGCCAGATGCAAGCAGTAGCACGCGACTGCCCTTCCGGCCGCCTCTTGGTGGTATCCTGCCGCCCGAGGCCTTTGAAGACGTTGACGAGAACCCGCGCGTCGTCGATTTATCGAGTCGCAGTCGTTGGTGAGTGGCCCTGCCAGGTTGCGCAAGTGGTCCGGCGCGACAGGTGGAGCAGGTCCATGGTTGTCGAGTGGTGAGCCGGCGCAACGTGGGCGAGAGGAGGGAAAAGGCTTTCATCTGGACGTCGGCCAGCTGCCACCAAAGAACTGAAAATCGCGAGTACAGCCCACGGCAACTGTCATTCTACGCTGTCGTGTGACTATGTGTGTGCGATGAGAGAAGGGCGGAAGATGGGATGTTGTTGTACGACAGGCCTCTCAACGGCTACAAATTATTAGTGGAGTATCTCTTATCCAGGAGACCAAGTCCAGAGTAGTGGCACTCATGTCGTCAGTCAATCTTTCCAAGTGACTTTTTTTTTTTTTTCCTTTCCGCATCGTTGGGGAAAGGTGGCGCTAGTGCTTCTGCGGCGCCGTTTTCATTCGTCGGGCTGAGTGGTCCCTTGCCTCGGGTCCGCTCGGAAACCGCCGGGCTAGCAGAGGGTCTGGCCACTGCTGGACCGTGGGTAACTCACTGCATCAACGCGCGCCGGGTTGGGATAAATGGATTGCATGTGTTAACAGTCAAGCCACGCCATGACTGATGTGGCGCAGGAGCGCATGCTGGAAAGACGCTAGTCCGACCGCGTCCAAGTCGCGTCCATGACGGACCTCTAATTAAGCAACTTTGGGAGGCGCGACATACAGCACAATACGCACCATCAACACCTGCCATATTGCACAGTCCTTGTCAACTCTCGAATTGCTCCAGGATTCCAGGCAAAGTCCTCAAACTCATGAAAAAGCAACATCTATGCAACAAGACAAGGCACTGCAGCCACAGAGGAGCAGCAGCATGTTTTCCGTCGCAGGGCCCGTGTCCATCTTCAACGAGCGGACGTCGTGGGACTTCAAGCCCGCAGTTCCGTCGCCCCTTTCGTCTTCGCCCATTCGCGCGTCATCGCCTCTGTCTCCGATACAAGATAATGCCGTTCGCCACACACAGTCGTCGCCGATCCCTCCGCCAAAGTTCAAGTACGCGGCACGGCAGACGAGACCGAACCCGGTCGTCCGCCGCCGGGAGGAGGCGCAGGAGAGCAGGCGGATGCTTTTCCTGCAAAATGTGAGGCAGCGCGCGGATGACAAGGCGTACACGCGGCGAGATATGGAAGGCACTGTACGTTGTCTCACACGGTGTGGAACGTATCAGCCTAGCTAATGAACATTGTAGTTGTTAAAGTCCGACTGGGACCGTGAGACAAGACGACGCTTTTACGCGAAGCAGCTCGAAGGAGACGCCGTGTTCTCCGAGGCAGATATAGAAGATGCGGCGATGTCTACGCAAAGCAGACCGCCCTCAGTTCCCGACGATGCCGACGACATGATGGTCGATGCTATTGCACAGGAGGAGCAAGAGGAGCTAGATGCATTGCTGTCGTCGTACAGTCAGTCCTCGGAAGCACAGTCTGCACAATCGGACCCATATAATCTTTCCGACGACGAAGAATACGACGTGCTGTTCATGAATTTAGTCTCGGAACAGAATGATCAGCAGATGGACTTGTCTTAGTATGACTGTAGGTGGAACTGTCTGGAACGGGTTGCCTTCGGCGTTTGATGACAAAACTTGCACAGTCACCGACTGGTTTAGGCGTTGCAACGGGACTGGGTTAGCGTATCAAGTGGCAGATATGAGGCTACAGAGTCTTCATGCATGATGATGCTCGTGGGATTATATTTGCAGTGCCCCTGTAGAGGGTCCAGATTATTGCGGATTGCAGCTTTCATCTGCGTTAAAGGCCTCTTGCGCTGATGGCATATCGCCAACCAAGTCTGAAGGGGGCGAGCCTGCGGCTTGCATCTGTGAAGGATGAGTGACATGCACAGGAGTAGAAGATGGATTTGCTCACCTTTTGCATCCTATCGACGATGTATTCCCTGTCTGCGGCGTTCGAATCGGCGTACGTCTTTTCCTCAAATTTTGCAACAATCTCCTTTACCAGGGTTTGCTGTTCCTCATAACGCTTCAAATCTTCGGCAGGCGTCTTGTCGCGGTTCTTCTCCAACCACTCGGGAAACTTTTCATTGAGCTCCTTCATGGGTTCATGGAGGATCTCTTTGTTGGTGAGCTGCTCCATCATGCCCATAAGCATCTTCGAGAATTCCTCTTCGTTGCCGCCTTCGAGGTTGCCATCACCTAGTTGCTTCATCATCTCGGCGAGGAAATCCTCCGTGGACGACTCTGCGGCGGCAGCTGTAGCTTGTTCACCGGATGCTTGCATGCGTTCCATGGTTTTCCTAATAGTCTCCTGGAACGAGCCATCGGCAATAGGATCCGAAGCCGGTGCTTTACTGGCAGAGGGCGTCGTCTGAGGCGGTGCTTGGGCACCCTTCGCCGTAGGCTGAGCCGGGGGTTCAGCTTCTTGGGCGGCGGAGTTGATGTGCTTGAAAACATCATCAAATTGCGCTTGCATTTCCGGCTAGAGTGTGTTAGTGTCGGCAGTCGCACTCGTCGTGATGGGAACACAATACGCTTTTCTCTAATTCTCCGATTAGATCGGCCATGCCGGCTTGCAGCTGTTTTGCGAAATCATCAGATGAGAGCAGGTCCTCCAAAGACTTTTCCTCTGCCTCGTCATCGGCGACGGCCGCTGGCTTCGCAGAACTGGTCGCAGCGGGCGCGGCAGCAGCTGGACCTTCCGGCTTCTTCGAGTCTACATTCACGGCCGAGAACTCTTCAAGCATGTCTGACAGCAGTTAGTACAAGGTTGACCTTTTGCCAGCCATGATACTTCTCGTACCATCCAAATCGTCAAGATCATCCTCATCGGGATCTGGTACGTCATCCGACACATCGACCGGCTTCCTGTCCTCCACTCCTGGCGCGTTGGCCTTCGTCTCGCCGGGCTTCGGCCCTCCCGCTGACCCAGCTGCTGATTCCATCGCAAGGTAACACAAACCGGGGTTTCAATGCGATGCGTGAAGAATGAATAGCGCGATGCGTGTTGAGGAGTCGGACCTCCAGGACAGGCGGCTTTCTGATGAGGCACACGATGCGATGGGGACACACAAACAGTCGTACAACGTGCGTCGACTACGGCCGACCAGGGTGTGGAGTGCTGCAGGCCGTATTTAAAGATAGCCAGTCGCGCGGAGGTTGGATCCGGGACGGCGATGATAGTCTTACGGGGGACTGGAATGATGGACTTTGTACGTGCACAAAAGGCGGACTGTCAGATGAAAGCCGAGGAATCGGACCTGAAGCTCCTTGTCTTGCATCTGGGCAGTTCCATCCAGCCCCACGTCAGATTCCCAGCACCCCGCGCCCACGCATCGCGGGCGGTCTGCCATAGGAGGTTTCTCCCCCCACTCGTCCAAGACAAGGGCCAGTGACGTTCTTTCCTGACACCCCTGCCGCCCCTCTTTGTCTAGGCCCGAGCTTCTGCGGAATGGAAGGCGCAGGGTTAGGTACCCAAAGATGCCTTCCCGCTGCTTGAGGTAACGCTACGTACCGCAAGCGACCCCGAAAAATTTCCACCGCCTTCCAACTCGGCCAGAGCAGAATTGCCGCTCTTCAGTAACAGTGAAGCAAGAGCTAGACGTCTTACCAAGCTCGATATCGTGCAGACAAGACGCCTTCCGCCTCAGCACTTTTGCCTTGCCTCGCCTCGCAGACTCAAATTTTAGTGTCTATTCTACAAAACCGCCAGCCTTGTTCTGCACCTTGAGGCACCTGTCCCTAAACATCTGCCAAAGACAGCAAGTCGTTAATACCTGTCCATAGGCTGCACGGGATCCAAGCGCCGCCCAAAGATCGCACACCCGAGCCTCGTCTGCCTGCCCAACGACTGTGACAGCCACTCGCCGCCGACAACTACAGCCGTCGACGCTTCGTTTCCATCCGATCGACGCATCCAGTCCATCAACGCCATCATGTCTCTGTGCCAGAACAGGCTGCAGGAGGAGAGGTATGTCACTGGTCTTGACGATTGACTCTCCAACGAGCGACTGACCGGATTTAGGAAGCAGTGGCGCAAGGACCATCCTTTTGGCTTCTTCGCGAAGCCGCAGCGGAATGCCCAAGGCACATTGGATTTGAAGGTGTGGGAGTGCGGTATCCCGGGCAAGGAGAAGACAATTTGGGAAGGCGGTCTCTTCAAGCTGACCATCACATTCCCTGAGGGTGAGTTGACTTGATGCCGCCCCTAGGTACAGCGAATTCGGGCATCATTACTGACTCTTCTTCTCGCGTTAATAGAGTACCCTACTAAGCCTCCCAAGTGTAAGTCCGCGAGATCTGTTTGACCGACGAACCAGGCTGACAGAAGCTCTCCAGGCAAATTCGTCCCTCCCCTGTTCCATCCGAACGTATATCCATCGGGTACAGTCTGCCTGTCGATTCTGAACGAGGAAGAAGCTTGGAAGCCAGCCATTACGGTCAAGCAAATCCTGCTTGGAATTCAGAACTTGCTCGATGACCCGAACCCTGAGTCGCCTGCGCAGGCCGAGGCGTACAGTCTATTCAAGAAGGATAAGGCCGAGTACGAGAAGCGGATCAAGCGCGTCGTGAGGGAGAACCCAGCGCCGTAGGCATCGCGTTGCCACGGGTGAGGTTCATCAGGCACGAGGTCGTAACGTCGTGCTGGAGGGCATGACTTCGGAGTTTACGGGAATACCACATGGATTGCTTCTCTTATTTCGAGATAACGACGTTGTGAGGCAGGCTCAGGCGAGCAGGGAAGGAGGCTGGATATGCAGACATTATTTAGACAATTCTGGCGCCAGGAGGGCGGCTTGTTTGCGCTTAACATCTTCGCCAATGCTCTTAATGCGCAGTTTTGGGATGAGCAGTTCGCAGTGACTCATAGGAGATGGATCGGTGATCGGCCCGCGGTGGGAATCGTAGCATACAAGTATAACCGCCCAGCCGACCCGAGATACTCAGGCCCGTAGGTTTCGACAAAATTGGTATAATACATGCGAACAATTTGACCCACGAGGGCAAGGTAGGTTCGGATTCACTCCACCATAGCTTGGCAAAGTACCTAGAACCCTGACTACAGTACGGTGACGAGTAAGTCCGCGAGGAGCGGGTCAATGGGAGCGGGCGCATTACGAAGTGGCTGATGGGCTTCCGACAGGCTCGCGTTCCTTGAACACGCCTCAAGTTTTACATCTCGCCGTCCATTGTCGCTACTCACTGCGCAGGCTACTTGCATTGCGACTTGGATGCAGCCGTCGGCCTGGCACCATGTGGCGGCGGTGGACATGCTGGAAATCATAGGCCAGCCGGGACGGTTCGAGTTTCTTATCAGTTGGCCTGGTTATGTAACTGGCAGACGCGGAGGTTCTGAGTGGTACAGCGCATCCAATTGAAGGGGAGCCGAGATCGGCCCAGGAGACAGCTATGTTACACTAGCGCGGCGTATTAAATTACACCCAAGTGAAGGTAGAGCACATCTTGGCGTGTGCAGATAGTTGCATCTTCTTCTACTCCTACTGTACGTACACTGCACAATCATTTACCGCCTAGATACCTTTCCATACTTTGGCTTGGCGGAGTCGTCGCTTTTCAACGTTGAGCACGGCGTAAACTAGCCGCCCCGACGCTCGGCAGCTCGACTAACAATGTAAAACCAAGTACCTCGTCTTATCTGGGCGCACATGACATGGCCTCTGTCCAACGTCTCCATAGTGCTTCAGGGACGATGTGTGCTACACACCAGATTGTCGGGATACTGGCCGTCGGCGGGAATTATTAGTCTCAAGGTCCCGGCTGAACTACCACAGCTAGCTGGCTGGTTGGCTGGGGCAAGGGGAGGATGGCAAGGTATGTCATTTGGTTAGGTAGGGTAGAGATAAAGCTTTGTATCAGAAAACGTCGTTGCGGCAAGTCTAGCAGAAAATAAAAACAAAAAAAACTGGGTGAAGCGCAGAAAGAGTCATAATTGCTCGTCGCGCCCATTCCGCTCCCACCCATCCATCTCCCGCCGACTCCCACCTCCCTGCCCTGCTCCGTATTTATTTGTCGTGACACATCTCTCGCCTCTTCGACTTTGGACCTGTTGTTTTCTCCCAGACACTCACTCAGATTTTCAGTTGCAAGTCGAGGCCGTAAACATGTGTGGAATCTTCGCCTGTCATCGGTACGTCGTCTCGCCCAACTTGCGACCATCGGCGGGATGATGGCGGGGCAGCTGAGCTCCCCTCCAAAAAGATCCCAACCCCGCCATGAGGAGCGATGAATGGGCGCACGCGACTAACGAGTTGCGCGTAGTCATCCCGATGTACAAAAGTTCAAGCCTACGGCTTTGAAGCTGGCCAAGGCGTGAGTTGACACGATTCCCGCCTGCTCTGGCGCACAAATTGACTTTTTTCGTCGCAGCATTCGTCACCGTGGCCCCGACTGGAGTGAGTTCTGAGTCACCGCGATAACGGCGCAACATCGCCAGCAGCGAAGAGCAGTGACTGATTAAAAACTTTTCCCAACAGGTGGCAACATCATCTCCAACAAGACCAGTAGGTTTATCATGTTTAGAGGGTACTGCAGCCAGTCAATTGACATATATCGCAGTCCTGTGCCATGAGCGTCTCAGCATTGTTGGCGTCGGTAGGTCAACTCGATTTGCCCCACGATGCCCAAATGCTGATAGCACTCGCAGAGTCTGGCGCCCAGCCCATGGTCAACGATGACGAGAGCATCATCCTCGCCGTCAACGGTGAAATCTACAACCACCGCTTGATTCGCAAGCATCTCAAGCACAAGTACAACTTCAAGACCGGCTCCGATTGCGAGGTCGTCATTCCCTTGGTGAGTCACGAACGCGCGCAGAGCAGCCTGATGTACGCAGGAAGGGGACTGACAGTCGACGACAGTACGAGGAGTATGACATAGACGCCCCCAAGCACCTCGATGGCATGTTCTCGTGGGTTCTGTACGACAAGAAGAAGGACCGCACCATCGCCGCCCGCGACCCAATCGGTATTACTACCCTGTACCAGGGCTGGTCCTCAAAAGAGCCTGAAGCCGTATACTTTGCCTCCGAGCTGAAGTGCCTGCACACCGTTTGCGACAAGATCGAGGCTTTCCCTCCCGGTCACGTTTACGACTCCGCCACCGGCAAGACCACAAGATACTTCCAGCCCTCCTGGTGGGACCCAGCCAAGGTCCCGGATACCCCCGTCGACCTCAAGGCTATCCGCGAGTCGCTCGAGAAGTCGGTCAGGAAGAGACTCATGGCCGAGGTGCCATATGGCGTTCTCCTGTCCGGTGGTCTGGACTCCAGTCTGGTAGCCGCCATCGCGCAAAGAGAGACGCTGCGACTGAAGAAGGCCGCTCTCGAGGCCGGTGCGCTGTCCTCGACCGAGAACCCCGAGACCGGCGACGGCATGGTCGGTATCGACGATGAAAACAACCTGTCGACGGTGACCTACCTGCCCCAGCTCAACTCCTTCTCCATCGGTCTGCCCGGCTCCCCCGACAACAAGGCCGCCCTTGAGGTGGCCAAGTTCCTCGGCACCAAGCACCACGTCATGACCTTCACCATCGAGGACGGTCTCAACGCCCTGTCCGACGTCATTTTCCACCTCGAGACATACGACGTCACGACCATCCGCGCCTCGACGCCCATGTATCTCCTTTCCCGTAAGATCAAGGCCATGGGCATCAAGATGGTGCTCAGTGGCGAGGGCAGTGACGAGATCTTTGGCGGCTACCTCTACTTCCACAACGCCCCCGACAGGAAGGCGTTCCACGAGGAGACGGTGCGCCGCGTCAAGAACCTCCACCTTGCCGACTGCTTGCGCGCCAACAAGTCGACCTCCGCATGGGGTCTCGAGGCCCGCGTGCCGTTCTTGGACAAGGAGGTGAGTCGGAACACAACGAAGCCAGAACGAAATCGCACCCGAAATCACATCCACTAACAATGACTTCCACAGTTCCTCGAGACGTGCATGAACTTCGACCCCCAGGACAAGATGATTACCAAGGAGAAGATCGAGAAGTACATCCTCCGCAAGGCGTTCGACACGTCGGACGACCCCAGCGCGGAGCCGTACCTCCCGGAGAACATCCTGTGGAGACAAAAGGAGCAGTTCTCGGACGGTGTCGGATACGGATGGATCGACGCGCTCAAGGACAACGCCGAGATCCAGGTGACGGACGAGATGATGAAGAACCCCAAGCCTGAGTGGGGCGACGACATTCCCGACACCAAGGAAGCGTACGTACCGTCCGATCTTCTCTTTGCATATGCGTGGAAGAAAACAAAGATGGGCTGACACTTATATCTTTCTTCGTTTGCAGTTACTGGTACCGCCTCATGTTCGACGAGCACTTCCCGCCGCACTGCGCTTCGACCGTCATGCGCTGGACCCCCACCTGGTCCAAGCAAACGGATCCCAGTGGCAGGTGAGTCACACACAGACACGCTCCAGTTTCTTTACTGAGCAGATGCTTGTTCCCGCAAATCGCCCAGACGCTGACCCGTTGCATAACAGAGCCATTTCCGTCCACCAACAAAAGTATGAGACCGCATGAAGGGGCAATTAAGAACGGGAGGGAGAATACCTGTATCCTAGCAATTTGTGTCAATGCGAGCGGGTAAGGTGCCTACTACTACGTAGAGAGAAGAAAAGGCGTCCTGGACTGGGTTTTTGCAGAGCTCAACAAACATTTGGAGTCTCCAGTGCGGACCGCCCGATGCATCGTGTTTTGTGTGAGTCAGTTTGAAGTGAGGTTGTTGTGTGGTTCAATCCCATGCTGGTGTTGTCCTATGTGATCGCCGTGCTCAGGGGTCTGTATGGCGTCGATTGAAAGACGTGCTCGTCACGGGCTGAACGTGCCAGGGTGCTGAAGCGGATCATCCTGGACGTTCCCCGACTTTTGGCGACTGGGCTGTCAGAGTCTGACTGAGCCGCCGCACACAACCCCATGCACACGTCTGCTTCGACGCTCTATGATCGTTGGTGAATAGGCGTTATGTCTGGTATCGCAGAACACGACGAGTTGCAAAACCAGCCAAGTATCTCATTTCCGCATGTCAGAGGAGACATTTCTCGGTGAGCGGGCGGTGGGTTGAAGGGTTTTTGGTGTGTGCTTAGCGATTGTATCATTTCATGTCATATAGAAACACGCAGTAAGACTACATGGGAGGTAAGACCACATCACAGTACCTACCGCACCCGCGGTTGCCTCATACTACGGTAGGCTGTAGTCTTACCAGAGTAAAAGTCCCTTACCACGGGTACCTACTTGTGTGCCAGGTTGAGAAGAGCAAACGAGAGGCTTTCAGTCCGTCTGTCTGTCTATGAACTTGCCCGCAAAGTATTTAACGCGGAAAATGCTCTGGAGCAAGGTATCTTACTCCTCCACATCAACCCCATTTGGCAGAGGCCTTCGTACTACCTTGGCAATACTCCGTAACGGAACCCAATCTCGCCATCGTCAAGCCTAATCACAGCACTTCCAAATCGCAGGTCGACGATCAAAACATTTTGAGCAACATACAGCGTAATTAGATGCGAACCAGGTGCAAGCAAGCATCAACACAACCATACCCATCTGACAGCATCCGCTTTCCTCTCTTACCTGGCTCGTCAAAGTCCACGTCTCGTTGCTACCTGGACCGATCCTCGACGATAATCCCAACAAACCAATAACGCATCCCCCACGTGGTGCCTAAACGGTCCTAGCGCGACCCCGTCCCTACGAAGCTCCTCCGGACCGAGTTGAGCCGGGAATCCCCGTCAACCAATCGATGCAACCAAAACATTTTCTCGAACAGCTCCGCCTCCAGCAGTAGAAGAACTCCTGAAAGGACACTTGCAGCCCGCCCTTTCGCCAGTCGCATCTCGTCTCGTCTCTCCAGCTTTCCCATTGTCCATCTCAGTTCTCCCCAAAAGGTCATTTTCCACCCGCAAAATCAGCCATCATGTCTGTTCCCAACTTCGGAGATATTGCCAAGTCGGCCAACGACGTATGTGACCCCTTTGCCTGGTCCCCCCCAATTTCTACCCTTGGTCGGGTATTCGCGGGCGGTCGGCGACAGAAAAAGAAGCTTCTTCTGACCTCGGCCTCCGCGAACGAGATATCACTTTGCTGACATTGTCCCTCGACAGCTTCTCAACAAGGATTTCTACCACCTCTCTGCCACTACCTTCGAGCTCAAGAGCAACACCCCCAACAACGTTGCCTTCAAGGTCACCGGCAAGACCTCCCACGAGAAGAGCACCAATGGAGCTGTAAGTCGCGTCAGTTCCTCACAGACATTGGATCCTTGGGCGCACCCGGCGTCTTTGTCCTTTGTTTCCAGTAGACCACTCGCTGACGCTACCTTTCTCAATCAGATCGAGGGCAAATACTCTGACAAGGCTACCGGTACAAAAACCACCACCCGCCATCGTGTGACGCGCATGGGTCTCAGTTTGGGACGGATTTACGGGCCGCCATACGGCAGTCCGATTTCATTCGGCGCATACGTCCAGCCCGATTACGCACAGCTGCTAATGATGTACACTCGCACAGGCCTGACCCTTACCCAGACGTGGAACACTGCCGCCGCCCTTGACACCAAGGTCGAGCTCGCTGACAGCCTTGCCAAGGGCCTCAAGGCCGAGGGTGTCTTCTCCTTCCTCCCCTCCGCCTCGGCCGAGAAGCCCGCCAACAAGGGTGCTAAGTTCAACCTTACCTTCAAGCAGAGCAACTTCCACAGCCGCGCCTTCTTCGACCTGCTGAAGGGCCCCACCGCCAACATCGACGCCGTCGTTGGCCACGAGGGCTTCCTGGCTGGTGCTTCCGCTGGCTACGACGTCAACAAGGCCTCCGTCACCGGCTACGCCGCCGCCGTCGGCTACCAGGCCCCCTCCTACAGCGCTGCCATTACCGCCAGCGACCACCTCAGCGTCTTCGCCGCCTCGTACTACCACAAGGTCAACTCCCAGGTCGAGGCCGGTGCCAAGGCCACCTGGAACTCCAAGGCCGGCAACAACGTCGGTCTCGAGGTCGCCAGCAAGTACCGCATCGACCCCGTCTCCTTTGCCAAGGTTTGTCTTCTTTCCTCCGCCGCTGGGCGATGTACGTGTCTAACCAGAGTCGAATTACAGTTCAAGGTCAACAACAACGGTGTTGCTGCCCTTGCCTACAACGTCCTCCTCCGCGAGGGTGTTACCCTGGGTCTTGGTGCCTCCTTTGATACCCAGAAGCTCGACCAGGCTACCCACAAGCTCGGTGCCAGCTTCACCTTCGAGGGCTAAGCTCTTTGCGCAAGCGTGTATTCTTGAGGGGAGTTTTGAGCACATTTTCTCCGGCTGGGTTCCATTCAGGAAACTCCTGTCTAGTGTAAATTAGTTCGGGGAGTAATAGAGAAAGATCAACCGGACTTGAACGCCATGCATTCATTACATGATGCGGTGTTTGTCATTTCATTCGCTGTATTCTATGGGTCTCGGTCTACTAACGTTCTACTCTATGCGTGCTTCTCTTTTGGCTTCTTCTTCGGGCCAACAAGGAGCAAGTACGGAATGAAAAAGGTGCAAAGCAAGACGCCGCTCACGACCAGGAAAGCACCCACGGAAGTCTCCTGGGCTCCCACGGTGACTTCCTGGCCCATAATTCGCACGGCCCGCCTCGAATCCTGCTTCTCCTGGGTTTTTGTGTGTCCATGGCTGTCAAAGTGGCCCACGTTGCCGTGCTTCGTGTGTCCGTACGGGTCCTGTCCGGGTCCCATACCGGGCCTCGACGGCTCCCCCGTGGCGGCGCCGTAGTCACCCTCCTGCGCGGCCTTGCGCTTCGCGGACTGGGTGCCCCAGCCGCCGGAGCGGTAAAAACTCGGCGGCGGGCCGCGGACGGTGGTTCTTCTGCGCGAGAGGCCGGATGCGGGACGGCCACCGGCGGGACCTGTGCTGTGGTAGGATCCGCGGCGGGAGGCGGCGGAGGAGGACGAGGAGGACGAGGAGGGGAGGGAGGCGTCGTAGGCGGCGCGTTTGGCGGGCGTGCCGAGGATGGAGTAGGCTTCGGATATGGCGTGGAATTTTGTGGTGGCGGAGGGGTCGTTTGGGTTGTGGTCTGGATGGTGGGCTTTAGAAAGGGCGTAGAAGGATCTGGGAGGGGAGTGGTCAGTTTTCGCTGTGAAGTAGGGAAGGGGAGGGGGTTTTACTACTTTTTGATTTCGGCGGGCGATGCGGTGGGAGGTACTTTGAGCGTTTCGTAGTGGTTGGATGGCGGATTCAATAGCGGGCGCGTTGTGTGGAAGAGGCGCGCGCTTACATTATGGTGTCGCGATGGCGATGGAGGAGGCAGTGGGAGTGCGCCGGAGCGGAGGGGACGGGCCGCTGCGGGTTGAAGCCGGCGGAGGAGCATGCCTCATGCTCTGTCTGCGAGAGCCGGCCTGTATCTGTGGAGGTGTAGTTCGAGAAGGGAGGTGGAGAAGTCAATTGATATCATGGGAGCCTGAAGGATACAAGGGTGCAGTCGTCTGAGGAGTGCGACAGAGGAAGAATGGAGGTGGTGAGGTTGCGCTCGCGTGCTGTGCTGAGATGGTCGTTATCGATGGAGTAGTGACGAAATGGACCCGACATGCTGGTCGGCTTCGGTCGGTGGATCGGAGCTTGGGTAACGGTGGATTTATGCAGGGTGTTTGTGCAGGAACTGTGACGTCTTTGTGCAGTATGGGGTAATTGTGCACTTCCAATTGCATCCTTCGAGATCACTGAATGTCACCCATTGAGCGAGCGACGACTTCAAGAGCTCAAATTAATGCCTACTTTTAATTGATGGTGTTGATGAATTCCATCAATAGCTTGTTCGTCTGCCATGGCTCTTCGAGCATAACCCAGTGACCGGCGTCCACCACCTCGAATCGATAGCCCGCCTTTGCCCAAGGCCTCGTCATCTGGTCCTGGAATGCTGCCACCGTCATCTCATCCTTTCCGCACCCAAGAACCAATACGGGGACTTCCAGTTCCTTCTTCATGTCTTTTTCAATATTCCATGATAGATTGTCCTTCAAGGCCTTGTACCAGTTCGTCGGTCCGCGCCAGCCCCCTTCTCGGAACACTGCAACCTTCTCCCGCAGGTATAAATCGCCATCCTCGCTGCCGATACATTGAGTTGACGCTACACGACCCTGTGAAACCCATTCTTTCGTCTTATCAGCTGGCCCGAGATTCGCAGCCATGATTTCGGGCGATGCGTGCATGAGCGAGAGGATACTCTCAACATTCTGGTCCATCAGCATCATCCCCTCCTCGGACGTGAAAAAGTCCCAGGACCGAAACCGCTCTTCACCCGTCATCTCTCTGGTCATCTTGTTTATCAGTTCCACGTCGAACCTGTTCCCTGGAGCGGAGTATCCGACATCAAGGAACGCCAAGCCCGCGAACCGGGTTGGATGTAGGTGGTAGAGTCTGCTCAAGAACCAGGATCCGAGATCGTGGCCAACGCCAATGACTGTAGACACACTTTCTGCGTTGAGAATTTGGATGATGTGGTCGCTCAATTTCTTCCAGGTGTACTCGTTCACATCGCAGGGTTTGGACGTCCCGCCGTACCCCAGCAGGTCTGGCGCGAGGACGCCGTAGCCGGCTGTCTTGAGATGCTCGAGCTGCGAGGCGAAATCGGTGACTGTGGAGGGGAATCCGTGAAGGAAGAGTATGGTGGGTATTTCAGGATTTGATGCTGGGGAGAAGAAGTACCGGTAGGTGATCTCGGGGGAGAGCTGGAGGGTTTTGGAAGAGATGAATAACATCGTATCAGCTTCACGATGCTGATGTTCAATTTGACTGGACGCGGTTAAGTCCTGAATCTGAAACGATACAAGAAGGTGCAATAGAGTAGTAGAAAGACTCTCCTTCTTGAAGACAGACGTTGGAACAAAGCGCCATCTTATACGCTATCCCAGATCAAAAGTCGACGAAATGTCGCCGAGAGGAGCTTAGTAAGTGCACTGACGTTTGGCTCAGCGCTACAAGATGAGCTTGAATGGAACCCTTGATGAAAGGACATTGTTGCTGAACCACCGGTCGAGATGCGGCGGTTCATTGTCCCGCGCATTCGCCGATGGCCTCGTCGAGACATCATGAAGTCTCGGGCCTCGGGTGAGGCTCCCTATTTCAGTCTCAAGCAGAACCTGGAGGGGCTTGTGAACCCGAGGGAAAGTCCGATGAATCAAGCAAAACAAGCAACCAGCGACACTCATATGCTCGCAGGAGTTGGCATTTCTAACCGCGACACGCCAACCATCAATACCACCATCCCATCACTTGTCCCAAGCGCGCATCCAGCCTCATTGGGTCTCCCGACGCAGACCGGCGATCTCTTGCGGCTTCTAGCAAACACCGGGGGACGATCTCACGCTGTCAGCCCACGCCGCTCTTGTGTCGGGATCAGGCTAAATCAGGATTGGTCGGTGGTTCAAGACGCAGACGCACGCCATGTGGCATCGCATCTGCAATGCTCCGTAACGGGTCTCGCATTAGGTATGCCAGCACGGCAAGACTAGGGAGTTCCCGTGCCGTAACTTGTTGCGCTTGACGGTGTTCCCCGCGATGTTGGAGGAAAGATTCTTGTAATATGCCATGGTGAGTATAAGAAGGTGACGGATCCCCGTGATCATGCGAGAGCCTTGCAACGCATGCTACTCAAACCTCCAGACTGCCTAGGCATCATATCCACCATGTCACTAGCCAGCATCCCACAGCTTCCCGCAAGCTCGCTGATAGTTCTCTTAGTCATTGCCGTCTTCGTTGCCCTCGTTCTCCGCATCGTGTACAACCTTTACTTCCACCCCTTGTCCAGGTACCATGGCCCTTGGTACGCCGCGTCGTTTTCGATATGTTCTGCCATAATCTCGCTTTTGAAGCTGGAACCGCAGTGGATGGTATACTTGTCTAAACGTTACGGAAGTAAGCAAAGCCCTTTCGGAATCAGCATGACTACGCAGCTAATAGTCCAAGCCGACAAACCCATCCGCATCGCACCGTGCCTCCTCCTCTTCCCACAAACAGCCGCCCTGAAGGACATCTACTGGGACCCAAAGTGCAACAACAAGTCCCTCTTCTACGGCACAGGCGCCCTCGGCCCGCAGCACCTCTTCACCACCCTCGACGGCAACGCCCACAAGGCGTTGCGAAAGGCCCTCGGCGGCCCGCAGTGGTCCGTCGGCGGGCTCAAGAAGAACTGGGAACCGCGCTTCGACGCGCACGTTCAGCTTTTCGTCGAGCGGATGACGGAGTTTGCGGAGCGGAATGAACCCGTCGTTCTCTCGGACAAGACAGCGTAGGGTTTGCCACACCTACACGAGTGCTGGGTGAACTGACACGGCTCAAGGGAGTTCGCCGCCGACATCATGACCATGGTTTCCTTCACCGAGCCCTGGGGTTTCGTCCACAACAGCCGCGACGAGCGCAACATGCTCCGCAGCTGGCGCGATGGGCTCAACTCGTTTGGTTTCGTCGGTCGCTTCCGTTGGCTGCGTGACAGGGTCAACCGCGAGTGGTGGGGGTTTCTGTTCCTCCCCAGCGTCGACGACGAGACGGGTATGGGGTATCTCATGAAGCATGCTGCCCGGCACGTGTCGGAGCGCGAGCAGCGGATTTCGGATGAGGGGTTTACACAGGAGAAGCCAGATTTTCTTCAACAGTGAGGTTCTGTCTCTGTATTTCGATGTTGGCGACCAACTGACGAGAGTGGGTGTGTAGTTGTCTCGAGGCCCGCATTGACGGCGAACCCCTGACCGCCTCGCAACAACGCGCTCATGTCACGTTGCTCTTCCAGGCTGGTGCCGATACAACTGGTACGACACTTGGTAGTACGATCCGCTTCCTCCTGAAATCACCGTCGGCACTCGCCCGTGCTAGGGCGGAGATTGCAGCGGCCGAGGCGGCGGGGCTGCTGAGTAGTCCGATCCAGTTCGAGGAAACCCGGACGCATCTGCCGTTCTTCGTGGCTTGTATCAAGGAGACTCTGCGGCTCCAGCCTTCCGTCACGAACTTGTTCCCCAGAGTCGTTCCGCCTGGTGGTAAGTTCGTTGATGGGACATGGCTCCCGGGTGGAGCGGAGATGACGAGTAACGCGTACGTTGTGCAGCGGGACCCGCGACTCTTCGGTCCGGACACGGAGACGTTCCGGCCGGAACGGTGGATGGAAGAGAGCGGGGTGTTGAAGGAGGTGCTAAGCGAGATGGAGAATGGCATGTTTGTATTTGGTATCGGACCGAGGGTGTGTTTGGGAAAGGATGTGGCTACTATGGAGTTGTATAAGTTGTTGCCGGAGGTAAGTAACCTTGCCGAAAGGTGACGGCTTACTTCGTGTGCTGACATTCTGGTAGATCGTCCGACGTTTCGACTTGGAGATGATCTCGGAAGGCAAGTTTGTGGTTGCTGGGGGTATCTCTTACAATGTGAACTTCAAGGTGCAGATGAGGTCGAGGGATAAGTTTTATTGATGATCAATGTGGACTTTTGGAAAACTTTGTATCGTTTATTCGATATCAGCTTTTTAGCCGGACGTATCTTGCTCGCAATTAGACTACTCGCATTTGAATGCAATGTCGATACCCAAATCAGCCTGGTTCCATGAAATGCAGGTAAGAAAAAGAACAGACACTCGAGTATGTCACAGTGATTCAACAGATACTGGTCAGCGGCTGGGTTAGTACCAGAAATATAAAAGATGTATCTAAACCTGTCCAATACCCAGTCGAAGCTTTTCTGAGAAGCGAAGACTTGCCACTTCTTCGTTGACGCCGACCCCGTTCCACTGAATGTCAAACATATTGCCATCCCCTGTGCTTGGGAAAGAACTTCCCCTTGTCTCTTCTTCTCTCGATACAGGAAATTTGTGTCTGAAAAGGGAACATCAACTTCTTATGTGGCAAATCAGTCGACTACGCGACCGGTTGTCAGTCAGGGTAGGGTGGCTCTTTTGATAATATTGACCAAAATCTTAGCTTCTCTGTTGGCAGTTGGAACATCAGCCGCTATGCTGTCACTGTGGACGGGTTTGCGACCAATGGCTTACAATATGCGCAAGCCAGGTTTCCGGTAAGTTCAGTCAGATATCAGGGTGTGATGAATTGCAGCTCTAACCTACCGAGCGATTTCCAGATCTGCGATTCCACGAACAGAAAAAACCACATGACAGCGTCCTTCAACTCCTGCGAAGCCATTATAGCTCAGCTAGGCATCACCCATATCATGTTCTGGGTCAACACTTATCGATTGCTGTGGTATTCAGCGTTTGGACAGCGACATCTACGCTGGACTTTCCAAGCTACTACGGGCGGGTCATTGGAGCTGTCGCCTTCGCTGGCGAATCATCTTGTTCGCAACACCGGGCTTTGCCAGTTTGTGCATCGGTCTTGGGCTTGCGTCGACTTGTTAATGTAACCTCTTCGGGAGGTAGTCCATTTGACTCAGCATTGGTTCCCGAAGAGAAGAGGAGGGGAGCTCTCTTGGTAACTCTCTCGATGAACCCTCTTTTTGCCTGTCGTCTTTCTCGGAAACGTGAATCCCTGGGATGACGATGGGGAGGAACGATAGTTTCTACAACGGCGGGTTGGTGAGGTGGTTTGGCATGCTTCTTCATGTGCATTTTGGAACTTATAGACGTGTTGAGCTTGGTATTAGCCGAACATTTGTTTCTCCAAAGTAGAGGGAGCTTGGTTTTGTTTGCGGACGTGTAGCTACTGTCTACATGTTGAGCTAGACTCCCAGGTGTCGGTGTTAACCTGATAAAAATGTCATAAAAGCGCAATTTCCAGAATCCCCCAAATGGTCTTTCTTCAAGCACACTTATCCTGGTGCTTGGAGCAGGAGACCCCAGTAGCATGGTACGTTTAGCGGTGTAAATCGCTCAGCGAAAGAGGGTTCATGCTTCTGCACTGCCACTGGCCGGCCATCCTTGCAGACCTTCCCCAAAACGTTGTTGAGGTTCTTGCAGACGGCATGGACCTGAGCAGGGCAGCTGATACGGGCATCCTTTGGAAATAAACCAGTCAGGGCTTCCTAATCCACGAGGTTTGGCACTTGGACTTGTGTAGGAGTCTTACGAGAACATGATTCTGCTCGGCGATGGGACTGGCTGTCACGCCGGCAACAGCAACAGCAGTGATGAAGAGGCTGCTGAGCTGCATAATGAGATGTCGTTACCCGAGAAGTTGAAGTGGGCGTTGAGTGGTTGCGAACAATCAGAGTCTTGTGATGGTTTTCGCTCTTGGTTGTGTACGGCATATTTATATGTTCTTCTTCTGCTTACTCTCACCAGTACTCGTATCTTCGTCTCGGAAATACGGAGAGAAGCCTGTCTTGGCGAAAGATACAAGAGCTAGACAACCAAAGGCTGCCACGTTCTGTTGCCACCTCGGTCCTTCGTTTTCGAGAACGGAGCCTCTCATCGCTTGAAGATAACTTCGACGGTCCTCGATGAGTGAATTTGGCTCTGAAACTCCGCAGGCTACAACTTCAGTAGGGAGTCAAATTGGGTCATAATAGATTATCGGGTCTTGATGTGGGTGCTCCCTAATGGCCGAATATCCATCCCACTTGCTCACGGAACAGCAATTCACTTGACCCAGTAAAGAAATCAAGCTGGAATTGTTCTCCTCTAGGATAGCTAATGTGTCCACTTCAGTATTTTGATCGAGTTTCCCTCCTTCGAACGGGCAAGTTGAGAAACAAGGACATTAGCAAGCAGAACCAAACTCTGGATATCTCATTAGGGAAGCCTTCATGTCATCTCCTATAAAGCCAGCTTTTGAACGCCAGAGCCCCTTGAACCATGAAAAATGTAGCAACAGTCCTCCGTCTCTGTCTAACAACCAATTCATAGCTCTTAGTCGAACGTGATCTTGGTACCCGTATGCTTGGCCGCCGCACCCGTCAGTCTGGCCACCATGAGGTCGTCCTGGGCCTTGAGTTCGCCGCCTGCCTCAAACTTAGGAGGACGGGGCTGTCTCTCCCTCCGTGCGCCCTCGCCACCGGCTGCATCACCATCCTGCTCTTTCCTCTTGGGCGCATCCTTACCAAAGCGCTTCTTGTATCTCGTCTGGTCGTCCTCGGCCAGCTCGATCTTGAGCGCGCGCCCAAGCAGCTTGTTGACCCACCACTTCCTCATCTTGAACTTTTGCTCCTCGACCTTCTTCTTCTTCTTCTTCTCGCCCTCGTCCTCATCTTCATCAGAGTCCTCATCCTCATCCTCCTTCATCTCCTCGTCGCCCTCGGCGTCCTTCTTGACAAAGTCATCTTCCGTCTCAATCTCCTCCTTGATCTTGACGAAACCCTTGACGGCCCAGCCGGCGGACTCGGGTTCGCGGAACTTGACCCAGCCGTAGCCCTTGCACTTGCCCGAGTCCTCAAACGTCGCGACCTTGACCCAGTCGATCTGGCCGCACTTCTCGAAATGCTGCTGAACGTCTTCATCGGTCGTCTTGAAGCTCAGGTTCCCCACAAAGATCTTGCTGCTCGTGGGCACCTCCTCCTTCTTCGCCGCGGCACCGGCCTTGCCACCCTCTTCGGTGGTCTCGGCCTCCTTCTTCGGGCGTCCCTCAAAGGACTTGGAGTCCTTGATGAGCAGCTTGCGGTTTCCCAGCTCGGCCTCGGTGAGGGCGATGGCGGCGACCTTGGGCGCGATGTCGTTGAAGTCGACGTAGGCGAAACCCTTGTTGGAGGGCTTGTCGCGACCGGGTTGCTTCGTCGTGGGCATGTGTAACCTCGTGATGGACTCCTCGGTGATCATCTCGCCCGAGTTGGCAATGAGCCACTTGCGCAGCTCGTCGGTGGTGATGAAGAACGGCAAGTTACCGAGCCAGATACCGTGCTCAGAGCGCTTCGAAGCCTGTTCCTTTTCCTCCTTTTCCTTCTTCTTTTTGGCTTCGCGCTCGTCGTCGCTGTCAAGCTTGGCGGGTACCTTCTTGCCCTTCTTCAGGAGACGTTTGGCGCGCTTAGAGGGTGGTTCAGGAGCCTCGAGATCGACTTCGATTTCGTCGACGTTGGATTTGCGCTTCTTTGACTCGGGAGACTTGGAGGCAGGCTTCTCGTCCGAGACGTCGGCATCGGCCTCAGCGACGGGCTCGCTGGCGGCGACGGGAGCGGCATCTTCGGTTGTCGTCTCGACCTTGACCTTCTTGGTCTTGGTCTTGGTCTTGGACGACTTCTTTGCTTCGGAGGTGGCCATGGCGAATTGTGGCAAATATTTCTCGTAATTGCTGAAGGGTCTTTAACGGCGAGGAATCAACCGCGAAAGGACCCTTCACTTTCACTCTGCACGGCCGAATTTTTCGTTGGCGATAAGCTGATAAGGGGTGGGCCAGCCGACCGCACACCGAAGCTGACCGAGTGCACAAAAATGGAGCCCCTGCCAACGAAGAATGTTCGGAGCCGAGGTACAGGAAGTATCCGCACGTGGGTAAGGTACTTTACGAGCTCGGGTGCAGATACTTTTCCACGAAGTTCCGTACAAGGTGGCGTTGAGGCGAACCATGCCTAAGAATGCAGAGAACTGACTCTGTCTGCTTGCGCCAAGTTCAGGTTGCGTACATGACGGCTGGTGATTGCCCTTGATTCTCAAACGCTGATTGGAGAGACTCGATACGGATCACCAGCCGAAGGAAAAGAAAGCATGTCGTTGACTGAGACTGTCGATCCCGTCTCTCCCTTCAGCTGGGCGTGTTTACGAACATAATGGGTTTGTTTTGGTTCAGACTGAGAACAACCACTGAGGGCAAACACACACGAATATTACTTGTATGCATTCACGGGTGCGTGGTAAGCTACAGGGGCAAGACCGGGACTTGAGCAGGAAAGAGAGGCGTTCCGCGGCAACAAAGCATACCAATGTAACCCAAGAAGAATGCATGACTGTTAAGGTGAGTTTTAAGCACTTGGTATCCCAAGACGGCGAAGAGCATCCACTTTGCCTGCTAGGGATTTCCAGGTTTCGTCCAGGGACACGCCGACGGCAGCGTAGGGGTTGACGATGAACGAAGTGGACGACAACGGGGCCTCTGGGACCACCCGCGACCCGCCGCGACTTTGTCAATGAACCAGCGACGGCTCACGGGATAGGCCAAGGAATTGGTTCAGCCACCAGGCAAGCAAGCAGCATGCTACCAGATTTAGAATTAGCTTGGCCAACAGAAGGCGGGAGAAACATATCTTAGGTAGACGAGACAGCAGAGTTCGTAAATAGGCTGATAGCCGAGTTATTGAATGCGAGGGAGACCTTTGCATGCGACTATATACTTACGACTTCTCCTGGGGCTACCTGCGTATAACTTACATTGGAAAGGCAGTACGACATATCTATATGCTAGAACCAAAAGACGGCGGTTTTCTCGCCTGTCTCTTTTCATCCACTTGCGTGAACATGCTGTGGTAAGGTAGGTACATACCTACGAGTACTGTGCAGTATTTTCAGGCAAAGGGGATCCGCCAGTTGTCTGGCGAAACGTCTAGCGACGCCAGCTGTCCCCGGTCACCAAATGCAAATCGCGGCTAGCAGTAATCTGCAACGCTCAAGTACCTCTACTTCCTCGAAGGATCTCCCTCTACAGCGTCTGCACCCGTCCTGCCCTTGTTCCCAGCTTCCAGCCCAGTTCCCAGCTGTTTCGGCGTCAGGCACCCATCAGAGACTCTTGACCGCTTTCTGGATTTTAATATTACAGGCCGGCTGCAGTGACCTTCCACGGAGCCGCTGCCCACTTTGTAGCCAACGCACGTTGCTCAGGGCCCCATCCATCAGTACAAGTACAACACCATCACGACAACGACCACCACCACCTGAGAGGATAACAGAGAGTACATTCCTCTCAGAGTGCCACAATATACCTGGACCTTCCGCCAACCACATTCTGGAAAGGGAGTTGGGCCCAGTGTGGCAGCAACGCCATCCCAGGGTAGGTACCTTAGAAAGTGGTCTTTGCTGGCCCTTGGCTCCAGTTCAGCACTCCTACAGGGCACCCCACGCACACTGAACACCACCTACTTACTCAAGACCACTGCAAAGCAAGGTCCAAGTGCACTACTACAGTATCTAAGAAGTACCTGAGAGCAAGTGTTTTTTTCTCTCTCCTTCCTCCCCACCTCCCTTTTGCCTTCGCTTCGCACCATCTCCACCATTCGCTCCTCCCTCCTCATCTTTTGCCCCCAAACCAAACCTCCTTCTTTCCCCTCACACTGCACTTCGCGATCGTCAATCAATCAATCAATCAACCGCACACCTCACCTGAACATTGGACCGCTCTGCGATCTCGTCAGCATCCATAAAGCAGTCTTCGAATTTCTGGTTGCATCTGGATTCTTGTTGTCATCGCTTGCTTTGTCGCAACCGTCGTCGTCATCTATCAAAACCCCAGGCCTCCTTCAGCCAACATCCGACCGAGGCAACTTCAGCTTTTGCCCAGTAAGATGAATGTATTGTTGTCGCCACAACCGCCTCATTTCCAACATCCCCACGATCCCAACCGAATCTCTCCTTCTCGTTCTTGTGAGTTTGATTGGGCTCAGTTGAATCCCTTTGGCCGCACCCACCAGTCCCTGCGATTTTGGCCGCTGTGGCATTTGCTGCTCTGCCGTGCATCCCGACGCTAACCAAAACATAGTGAGCCCATACCACAACATGTCATCAGCCCGCAAGCGCAAGGCCGATGAGGACGGTGACGAGATGTCCCTGTCTCCACGAAGTTCCCCTTCAGCCTCGTCTAGACAACTTCGTCCCTCGAAAAAGATTCGCTCAAACGAGCTCGTTGGTCGTCCACTCACGCTGCCTCGCCTTCTCGAAACCCTCGATCCCACTCAGCTACGCACCGTTCTCGAAAGAATTTGCGAACGTCACCCTGATATCGGTCACGAAGTTGTCACAAGTGCTCCTCGACCAACCGTCGCTGCAGCACACGGTGTATTGCAGGAGTACCAGGAAAAGATGAAGGCCGCAATTCCTTACGGCGAGACCAGCCCAGACTACACCTACTACCGAGTCAAGGCCCCCTTGACGGCTCTCATCGACGCGCTTCTCGACTTCACCCCTCAATATCTCCCCCCCAACGAGTCTCAGACCACTATTTCGCTTCAATATCTTGACGGCGCCACCAAGATTATCCATGCTCTCCCCGACTGGGAGCCTCAACAGTACCGCCACCACAAGGAAAATGCGTACGACGAAATTTCCAAGGCCTGGGCTCTGGTCATCAACGAGGCTTCGAAACGCGGAGGAGGCCTCAGCCTGCACACTGGCGGATGGGATCAAACTCTGGCGAAGCACCATGAGATTTCGGGCGGACGCATGGGTACGGCCATGAGCGCCATGGCTGCCGGCGTCAGCTGGATGGCCAACAACTCTACGAATGGACAGCCGACAAACACTGCATCGGATCCCAACTCGATAATTAACCAGCTCATGTCTGGAACTTACGGAGCTCCCGTGCGAGTTGGACCCTGGTAATTCAAGGAAGGAATGGGTGGTACGAATGTGCATACGGCATCGCAACAACCCGAGCATGCACCGACATCGGTTACAGTCGGTCGCGCCACTGAACATATCACGACGACTATAACGACAACTTGACTTTTTTTCACCAGTGTTCCGGCATGGGACGGCAACGGGCATAGACTTCTGGGCTTGCAGGCAACTTTGTTGCCACACGGGCATTGGTTTGGACATGGGGTTAGGCGGCGTTTTGTCTTTGACTGATGATATCCCTTTCCTTCGCCTGTCGCGGAGTCTAGTCCATAGCGAGGGGCGGCTAGGTAGAGGTTGAACGCTTCAATGCCACCCTACTCCCTCGCTGACACCTTGGGCTTGACGAGGAAATCGATTCACAAACTTCACGTGTAGGTAGCTTTGGGTGATTTAGGTTCAATGGGACAGAGGAAAGCATTGGGAACAGCAAGCAATCCACAAGCACCCACTTCTTGGGGGTTGACAAACACAAATGGGACATCCCATTTTTTGGCAGGTGGTTCGTCTGTACCATGGATATCGACATGGTGGTGCCACAAGTATTGTATAATGGGCATGGCTCTCGGGTCGTGTCTGACAGAGGATTATTTCACAGTAGCAGTTCTTCAGGCTACCTTAGGTTGCCAACCTCAATCACAATGTTGGTAGTATCCCACAACAGGCACGAGCTGAACACACCCAACCGAACGATGAGCCCCTGCAAATTGCTTGTGTGTGCCTACTGTCAAAGTGGTTTTGCGCTGTTGTCTTTTTGCGCTGTTTCGACTGCCCACCACATCACTCGCACAAATCACAGCGTGCATAAGGCCGGCAACCGGGATGCAGATAGAAAAAAAAAACATGAACATACAGCGGCAGAACTCTGGATAACCAAAGACATAGCTACAAACAACTGAGCAAGTGCCACAGTCAGAGGCAAACTTGGCTTTCCCGGGGTTCGGCCACATCCTGATGCAACCCCTCCCTCTGTGCGTGCCTGATCATCACCACATCCGTAACGCGAAATAGTGTTTGTGTCCGGGGCCAGCTCCCACGATGCTGCTTCTTTCCATTGTTCTCAAGTGCCCGAAGATGGAATGAGATGGTTCCTCAAGTTGGTTTGTGCGCCTGTAATGGTGTTGTCTGGAGGGTCTGAAACTTGCGAGAAATGCACGTCTCTCGCAAGTTGCCATGAGATTGGACGCTGCCGATGACCAGATGAGCCGCTCCGTCAGGGGTGCTCCAGGGAAGCTCTGGCGGGGTAGGTTTGGGTTGTGGAGGGCCGCGGCAGTGTTCTTTTTTGCTCTAGCAGTTCAGCTGTTCGGACGACAGGGCAGCACCAGGCGGCAGGCGTTCCAGCTTCAGCCAGGGCTGCATCCAGGTGTGGCTATAGCGCCACTTGACCAAGGTTTACGTGATTGTGGCGAGAGCTCATATATCACGTGAGCGCCCGTCATCAGCAGCCTCCCACGACGCGTCAAGGCAGAAGTCCCCAAGAAGCGCGCCACACACCCTACCACCACCGACATTAGGCAGACGACCCGCGCCCAGCGAACACGGTCGACATCACACGCGAGCTAAATATCTACGCTCCGCTTCTACCGTCTTATTCACCAATGCTTTCATTCCCCCGCAGCAACTGAAAGAGCAGACCATACAAGCTTGACAAAATGCCCGCGTATGTTGTTGCCACGTCCAACGCGTCGCGCCTAGCTGACCATCAATGTACTATAGTCCGGGTGATCAGCACGATATTGTGGCGAACCCGTTCGAGGAGCCCAAGAAGCGCATGAGTGAATACACGGCGCAAGAAATAGCAACCCTGCAAAGCCGCCTCGAGAAACAGCTCGGCCCCGAGTACATTTCCGCCCGCGCTGGCCCGTCGGGCCAGAAGGTGCACTACATTGCCGCAGAGAAATGCATAGCTCTCGCGAACGAAGTCTTCGGCTTCAATGGCTGGTCATCTTCGATTCAGAACATTCAGGTCGACTTTGTCGACGAGCACCCCCAGACCATGAAGATTAGCCTGGGCCTGTCGGTGATCATGAGGGTTACGCTGCGCGACGGCACTTTCCACGAGGACATTGGCTACGGACACATTGAGAACTGCAAAGGAAAAGCGGCGGCATTTGAAAAGGCCAAGAAAGAGGGAACGACAGACGCATTGAAGAGGGCATTGAGAAACTTTGGCAACGTGCTAGGCAACTGCATATACGACAAGGACTACCTCTCCAAGGTGACCAAGCTGAAGGTCGGTCCGACAAAGTTCAATGAGGGTGGGCTTCACAGGCACTCCGACTTTGTAAAGAGAGAGGCAGAAAGCGCTAGGCCGCCGCTACCGCCACCTGTCAAGTCGGAGATGACGACGGAGTCGCTGGAGGACTTGCTCGAAGGTATGTTCCCTCTTATATGCTGCCGGAGTCTGGCTAACACGAACCAGACTTTGATGAAGCCGATTTTGCTGTCGTCGAGAGTGAACATCCTGATGAGGTCGCTCTCCCACCAACTACGAATAACTCGTCGACCACAAACAATTCTTCAAGCGAGAGGGCCGCGAGTGTTGTCCCGGCACACGTACCGCAACATATGAACAACTCTTCCAACCGTTCATTAGGCAGGAGCACCTCGACAGGAAACCTAGGACGGCCCCCGCAGACGCCAAACCAGCAACGGCAAGCTCCTCCCAGTGCTTACAACAACCGTCCTCAGCCACCCCACCAGCCACGCGGCCCTTTGAACCCAAGTAACCCTTCGGCGCCCCCGGCCCCTCCCGCGAATGGGAACATGACGACTCCAGGCCAGAACGGTGGCGCTCCCGCCGAGCCGGTCGCCTTCTTTTCCGCACGTGCTGTACAGCAATTCCCCGATTCGGCTCTGCAGGGGAACAACGCTGACGTTCCTCTGATGATGCCAGCCGGGCAACAAGCCTTCAATCCCAAGGCAGAGAGCCCATCCATACGCAAAACCCCCGGCATAGACCACAACTCCTCGAAGCCCGTTTCCAGAAGCGGACAGCATGTGCCACCTACCTCCACGCAACAGCAAGAGCCCAAGGGCTCGGGTTTCACCCCCGTCAGACCAGCCAACGCGGGGGGTGGCATGTCGAACCCGCAATTCAGCCAGGCACGGCGGATCGGTGCACCAGGCGGGCCGGGTAGTCCCTTGGCCAACCGCGGGTCGTACCGGCCACCGACGATGAAGCGCCCGCTGCAGCAAGATAATGGCAGGCCCGCGCTTGCGGACGTCTCCGCCAATGGCACTGTTAACAATGGTTCCGGTGCGCTTGGAGTTGATCCTAAAAGGCAGAAGATGGCTTGAGCACAGAACATTGTATCGGCAGCTAGTGATGACTGGGGGCTTTTGACTTGTAACTGGAGCATGGCGTCTGGACCAAAATGCGACCCAATGTGGACTTGTCCGTGTTGTAAGGAGTTAGGGATGATTCGGGTCTGGCCTCCGACTGTTAGGTCTGACGTTGAAGATATGACGGGATGATGAATTTTTCTTTTGTGCCTTTTCTAGTCATTTATAAGCTGCGAGAACCGCAGCAGTCTTTGCGGTGAGTCTGCTGCTTTCGTCGGATTCGTGTACATCTACGTCGTCCACCACGAAGCGAGTATAGTTAGCTCAGAGCTTTCAGGGGGTGATTTCAGCCATGCAAATTTGAAGCTTCAGAATGCGAGCTTAGGTCTCCAGATCCTTTCGGACGACTTCTATCCAACGCGAGACGAGCGACTCGCGTTCCGTGGCTTCTGTTACCTGGGACAATCGAGATAGCATCTTACTATCTTGCGCTAGGATGGCCCAGAGAATCAGAGCTGGGCCATAGCTGGGCCATAGCAGCCAATGTCAACCGCTCTGGTCCATGGAGAGGAGCTGCCTACAGCAATGACAGGAAAGAAGTTGCTTATCAGGCTCTGGTGTATTGAGTATAGCCAGACGAATGATTTCGTCAACAGGTGACATTGGCAGCTGTCAGAGGCTGTCAAGAAGACGGCTTGATGGGGGAGCTGGTAAGTAAGGGGATGGTCGCGAACTGAAGCAGAGGGACTCCCGGTAGACCATCCAAAGAGCAACTCGACCAGTTACCCTGGCCAGCAGCGGATGTATTGCACAGCGTGTCGTATGGATTGGGCGCGATTCGGTCATAGGAAAAGCTTTGATTTACTGGTAAAGACCCTACCTCACACAAGGTTAGTAGATACTATTTTGCCAAAATGCTGCTTCTAGCTACCTGCAATCTATCTCTACCATCCAATAATGCCATTACGACTTCAGGCAAATCCCTTCGCATTCACACAACCCAAGCTGCCTCTAGAAGATCTTGGCCCACAGGATCTAGGCTCCAGACTGATGCTGAACCTTTGGAGTGCTTTAGCCAACACCAATTATTAAGGCCTTGGTCAGGAGTTCCGTAGTCATAGACAAAGCCGGCGCATGGGGCGGCTTTTCCCTGAGGCTGAAGGCGGAAAAACGTACACAGCCGAACGCACTCGTCAAAATTATTTGCCTTCAACTTGATAATGTCATTCCCTCGGTAATTTACACCGCACTCTTTCTCAAAGGTAACATTCGTGCCAGGGATTTTGTAGCGTAGCTTATCGGAAGCGTTTTCTGGGCATTTCCTCTGTGAAACGGGCGTGTCTGTTGGGGCTGGTTTGGTGAGGTCGATTGCGATGGCTTCCTTTGCGTCAGGTGAAGTCGTTGCGCTAGGTGAGGTTGTTGCGCTGGGCGAGGTTGTTGTTGCGATAGGCGAGGTTGTCGTGTTGGGTGAGGTGTTGAACGACCGACCTGGCAAAGACAGGCTAATGTCATTAGTTGACTGATCTGGAAAAAACATACATGATTTGGGCAGACGGCTTACCTGGCGATTTTCGAGTTCTTGCTCACGACCAATGCCCCCAACCCCCCACTGACACCGACAAGGGCGCAGAACAGGAGGCCTGAAAGAACGACCAGCCAATACGTCACTTTTTGTAAACCGCAAATAGTGTCATGTTTCTTGCTAGTCTCCCTGTGCATTGTTTGGTAATAAGGGTTGCCATACGGCTTCGCTTGCATAGGATGGGGCTGCATGTTGTAATTCGGAAAACGGTTCAGCTCCAAACCGTCGAATTGAGGGCGAGCCTGATTGCAAGACGCGTCTTTCGGGTGATGGGGCATCTCATGAGCCCCAGCTGGCGCAGACTGACGTTCCGGCAACTGCACGTATCCAGTAGGGTCGAATATAGGCGTGTAGTTGCCAGAAACTCGCGCGGCGTGGACGGAGCGTGAAGAGAGTCATGGGGGAAACCGAAGAGCGGTAAGCTTATATACAAGCTACTTGACATTTACAAAGTATTGTCGTTACACGGGTTGTCACACCGAGGAAGAATGGGCAGTCAAGTCACCTTATCGCAGAGCAAGCGACAAAGAGCGCACGGCGCACATGCATCGGGGGCTGGGTTTTGGGCTACACTCGTGCTGCCTCAACGGATGCTGTTTGTTCTGCTGTGGTCGAAGCCTGCCTACGCAAACGCAGAAGAGCCAATGGTGAATCGCTGGAGGTCTTGGATGCACGTAGTGATGAATGAAATGCTCGTCGTGTCGAGGAACTTGAGCCGTTGGGATGAGGCCGTGTTCTTTTAGTGGCCTGGACCAAAGATGGCCCGTAATCCATGCTTCACGCACGGGATTTGGTCCCTGATAGACTGCGATGCCATACAGGATGGCCAGGCAAAGTCCTGATCAGCAGTCTTGGACCCCGAGCATGAGGAGGTATCACGGAGCATCAGGCGGTACGATGAAAACAATGAGAGAAAGCATCCTGGTATATCGTACAGCTTGCAACTTTGTGGTAGCCGTTGGAGGACTTTACCAAGGGTCCGAGCCTCCCTTGACTGAAGACCATTTGTCAGTACTTTCACAACTGCGGAGGTTTGAAGTGAGATTTCCCTCTCGAAAAGGATCATGTGTCTCTGCTTACCTCACAGACGTATAATGAGCATAATCTGTTGTTTTAGTGTCGCGAAGCGTGGAGACCCCGGAAGGAGCCTCACGGCACGGTACGGAGGGTATGTGAGGAAGCAAAAAGGCTTGTCTATTGGGACGTATGGGATGCGTGATCTGAAGGGTATTTATACCCGAATGACCAGGGCAAAAGTGGGTTACGGAGCGTAGCCCCGTATCACGACATTTAGATAAGGGGCTGACGCCCTATGACTAGGTAATAAATACATGGAGGCCCAATACGCTACAACGTAGAATCTAGACTCCGAAAGACTACACCTGCCTTGCTGGTCCTGTTTGAGCTCCAGATCTTCTAATTAGGCTGCTTGCCACGGCAGAGTGTTGATGCGTCTGATGGCACGCGGAACAAATCATTCGACCCTTGAATCTTGATCCTGGGATACGTGTTGCGGCAGACAGCTAAGCTCCCATCATTTCAACCGACACCCCGCGCCTCCTCGCTTAGTACGAGAACTTCTGGCCCAAGAGTCTCTCCGAAGCTTTCAGAGCCTTTTTGCCTCCAAAGAACTTGTCGTCCAATGCCTTACGGGATCCTTCCAGGGGTCGGCAAGGCGGCAGCTCAATAGGTAACCGCCGCTGTGCTCTCCTGGCGTGTTCAACATCTTCATTTTCCTGGCCAAACAGCTGTAGGTGACTTCCAAGGTTACTGGCGACAAGGCTAGGGTCACGCTGAACGCTGCGAGGTTGTTTCTGCCGCCGTACTTTCCGACGAGGGAGATGGCGTTCAGCATGACGGCCGTCTTGGACTGGCTGCAGCTCAGCTATTTGCTGTAGTTCTTGCCGTCCTGTAAAGGGGTTTCACGTTAGATGTGCATCCGTTTGACCGTGAAGCCCGAGACAGAGGGAAGGAGAGACAGATCAAGTAGACGATGGTCCAACAAGTTATATGCTATTCATCGTCTGAGACGGCTAAAAACTACCAAGTAAAACACCGCAAAAGGTAATCAGTCATCACTTTACTAGAACACTTCAAACGATGCCCGGCACGATGGTACCACTTTTAAAGGGATTAAGACAGCAAATGATACGATGATATCAGTCCGTTCAGCATTCTATGGCTTCAGGCAGGGAAGCGACCGTGCAACTATCTATGGTGACCGTCCTTGTCGCCGAAACGCGGGGTGGAAAGAGCCTCGTTCCCGAAGGCTCGGCCCGGGAACTTGGCATAAAAGTCTACCATTAGAAAGCCAGTTGTGGCTTCAGTACCTACACCAAGGTACCTAAGTTGGACTCTGCTATCTTTCAGCTGGGTAACCAGAGAGAAGTCTGCCGAACGAAATTCGCAGATCCAGACTACAGGAGTAAACATGGCAGGGTCGTGAGGCAAAGAATCAAAGAGCGATTGGGTCTTTCGAGACCACAACCCCAGAAGTTGGGCATGATTGAACTTTGCTGTATAAAAGGCCGCGAGGGACCGTAAGTCGACGGCCTGTAGCTTTAGAATCGGGAATCCAACTTTGGCACTCTCAAAATACCTGAGTAGTGTGACCAAAATGAATCAAGAACAGTGAATTAATCGCTATCTAAACAGGCTCGAGGATATTGAATTCTATAATCTACGCAGACTTTCAAGGAACGAGGGGGGAGCGGGCTGGCCCTTACCAGACTCCTGGCAGGATTCGCCACGGAACGATCTTGCAGTACTCCTCCCAAGCCGGACCATACTTTGCGGAACATCTTGCCTCATCTCGGATGCATCGGTGCACCAGCAAGATGGCCATGAAAACGGCATAGAACCAGACCAAGCACTTGGAAGACCCGACCAGAGCGCACATGGCGCTGCTGAGAAGCAAGTCTCCAAAGTAGTTGGCGTGACGCGACCAGCCCCACCAGCCACTGCAAATAAGAAGGCTCTGATGACTGCGACCGTCGGAGGTCTTGTAAGATGCGACGACAACCTTGGCGGGCTTCCCCCAGATGGAGCAGCGGCCGTGGAAGCGCCGAACCCTGTCTTTTTGGCTGTTGACGGACCGGAAGATGATGTACCCGGCAAGTCCGACGGAGAAGACGGCAACCTGGTGAACGGTTGACGTGGCTGTCGGGTAGAGTCCTAGATACTGGGTCTGGATGCTGTACATGCTAGGGAGCCAGACGAAGGATCCCCAGGCCAGGTAGAAACCAAAGTGGTCATGCGCGATGTCAATAGTGCGCAGGTACCATGATTCGTTGATGAAGAAGTCGAGGACGTATATAGCGTGCAGGATAGTGACGAGAATGATGTTGGTGTCGATCCGTCCGTGGATCTCGTACTGATATGCGATGTTGGACAGGTCGCTGACAACCAGTTAGTATTTTTTTTGCGTGAATCTAGACGATGCGTTTGCGAAACCCACATGAGCGTCCACGCAATGATGCCCGGTCGACCATTGGTGAACAGCTTCAAGTCGAAATCGCCCCAAAGCCTTGGGTTGTGCTCGATTCCCATGTAAAAGTCATAGAAGATGGATCCTGTCAAACGTCAGTCAAGCGACCCCGAGCGCGTAACGCGACAATCGACTCACCACTAAACTTGCGATCGTCTGCGTGCGTCGGACTGAGGTGCGCCTTGATGAAAGCCAGGACGGAGAGCAAGAGGCCGGCAGCGTTCATTGCGAGAACCAGGCCGCCCCAGTTCTTGGGGATGAAGGCGGCATCCAGAACGCCAAAGTAGCACAGAGCAGCGGCGACTGCGTGGGTGACGAACCAGGCATTCAATCCGTTGGTTCGATAGCTCAGCAAATGGCCGGCAGGGCTTCTCTGGCCGTCGTGTGTCGGCCCCGGCAGGAATCGGAACAGGATGCCTTGGAAGACGACCCAGAGGGCAAATACGCCAGTTGCCTTGAGGCTGAAGCGCGGCCAGTTGGATCTGACGACAGGGATGAATCCATCCTGCAGAATGGCCCTGAGGAACTCGGAGAGGGAGCCTTGGAATGCAGACAGAGTGACGGTGGCGGAGATGACCATGGCCGGGGCAAACATGACGAGGAGAAGAGAGCCGACGGAGCGCATCCACGATCCGCGGCTCGATCTGCCCCAGGTAGGCCGCTGCGAGGGCTCGAGTTGCAGCCGGGAGTGGGAGTAATCCTTCCTCATCCTCACGAACGTCGACTCGGGCGCCAAGGGGACATCTAGGGACTCCATCGTGGGGTGTCAGTGAGACAGGACAGGACAGGACAGGACAGAATGAGGAGTGCGAGAGCAAATGGGTGAAGGTTCAGGGTAAAAAAGGCGATCCCGGCAGCTTGGAGATGGTGCAGACGACAAAGAAATAAAGAAATTCCACAACGGCCGTGTTGATGTGATGTACATGTCATCATCACTTGTCCGAGTCACGCATCATGGCGTCTCGGCACTAGGCGCCGCCATGTTAGGGCGCCTCATCCGGAGAGTCTCGCAGATGGTCCGTCTCCCTCCGAAACGCGAGCATGCTCAATGCTAATCACCCAGCTCGGCGCGGTCAGAAGCTTAACGGGAGCCTGACGCGGTATCGTGCCATGGTTAGTAGGCAAAAGCTTGATCAGGTGTAAAGTATACACAGCGCCGCTCCCTCGTTAGTCCTGTACAGTAGTAGACACATGGACGGGCAAGCGGTTGACAGAAAAAGTGATACACTCAGTGTTAGCGTCCACATACATTGGTAGTGGTATTGTGTATCACTCGTTTCGTCAACCGCTTGGACGGGGTGGTCTCAGAAACAGCACGTGAACAGCTGGCGACACGCCTTTGTTCTGCGCTGCGCTGAGTCGGTCTTGGGACCGTTCGCCCGGAATTGGCACAGACGCACAGGTTCTAGATTTGGGAGAATGCAAGGTTACCTGTTCGCGGCGCGCAGCTCATTCGAAAGAATCCAGGACAGCTCTCACGATGGAGGCCGAAAGCGACGCTTCAATCCGGCGGCGGCATTTTGGGCCTATTCGGCCGACTCAGCTTGGGCACCCCATCGGGGGATCACCTCGCTTTCGGCCAAAGATCTGATAGATGCACCATCAGTAGATGATACGCCATTCTCAGTGAATCGCCCCAGCTGGCCCGTGTTGCTGCCCCAGAGCGATGCTAAAAAGTGCTCGTGTCAAGTGTACGGAGCGATTTCGCAAGAAAGATTCATTCCCAGAACATGTCGCAGACTTCATGAAGCAGCAGGCTCCATCTTTATATCGACCTTCTGCTGAACAGACCTGGCCGCCCTCCGGGACTCGGACCTCGTGATGGAATGCGAGTACACCCGACGCAACTTTCTTATCAGCTAGTTACCATGCGCCCTTGGAATGGCAGTCTTGAGACACTTTTCAGGGAAACAACCAGCTCCGAGATTGGATCAGCATCAGATAAGCCTCTCTTGCTTTCAATGTCTCCTCGCAAAGCTTGCAAATAGAATGTCTATTTGCGGCAAGTGCGTTTCTGATCCCATCAAGTGCGTATTCGAAAATTACCCACTGGAAAACCCAAAGCTTCTCGAGGGCTTCCCGGTAAGCCGCGTGTGCCTTCGCGATAGGGCCTTCATCACGGGCTCTTGCACGGTTTCAGACGGAAAAGGCGGCGTTTTGAAGGGGACGGACGGTTTGCCCTACAACGGCGTGAGTGGACAGTCCCCAAGCCTTCACCTTGAATTCTTTCTTGCTGACATGTGCTATCAGTGGGGTGCTTGCGTATGTATCAAATCCTTCTTCACCCTTCAGCTATTAATGTCTCTAGTGTTGATGCTGAGGCGTGCTGGAGTAACACCACTCGTGTCTCCGTGATGTATTTACCTTTGAGGAGCCCTGTGCAGGGCGATGAGTACAAGACTTACACGGGACGCCGAGATGACATAACCGATGCGTGACCGCACCGCCTGGCCGCGGGGGTCACGGTGCGGATTCCTTGCCGGCTGGGATCCCGAGTATCCAAAATAGAGAACAGAGCTGCATGTGTCAGTCGAGCCAATCATGGATAATTTGATGAAAAGGTCGATAGGTCTGAAACTTTCTAGAATTCCAACCGCCTCCCGGTTCGCACAATACTATGAGAGTCCCGTCATATCTGATAGCTGAGTGTCTCCGTGAAGCCTCAACCCGCCGCGCACCCCACACGGCCTCCTCATGGAGCTGTCTTTGGTGACATCACAACTGAAGCGTGTACCCCGGAAACTCCTCTGTTGAGTTCGGGCGCCCAAGAACACGCGTGCAACGTGTCGACTTGTGTTGGCAGCAACATCATCAACCACGCCAAAGAATCGGGCGATAAAATGAAGATCTAGCGCAAAAGCACGTACACTCGCTGGTCACCACCGACTTGACTACTAATCCTGCCCTCACGCGTCTTAGTTATTGAGACGAGTTTATCATGAAGTTGTGTCCACAAACTCTAGCTACTAAAGGGGGAAAAAGTGAGTCTGGATCTACGGACGATCCTCAATGCGGCCTAAAACGGTTCCTATACAAGAAGTACCATTTATCAAACCGATGTTAAGCCAGTCGACTTAGAGGGGGTTGTAGCGGGAGCATAGTTGTGTAATCAGTAGAGAAACCTGAATTATTGGTGGTCGGGTGCGTATTTGGGAGGGATATGAAATAACATCGTCGTTCTCCAGGGTCGATGAGAGTTGTGCCAGTCGAGTGACTCGCAGCACGGCGGAGAACTTGGGGGAGTATGACGCATCGTTCTTGGATACTCAGACCGTTCCCGTAACTAGGCTTAGCAGCGTAACGGCAACTCCTAGGCCATACGCGATCCACAGTGTCTGAGCGGAATACACACAAACATTTTCGTGCGGAACCTTTGTCATTAGCTGCGGTGGCGATATCGAGGACAAATAGCCTTTTCTGTGGTAATCACAGGTTGTGAGTAATGCTCGTATGAAGAAGGATAGTGTCCCTCACAGTAATGTTTCGGCGCTCATCATAGATACTGTAGCATCCCTAGATATCTCCTCGACGACATCGATATCAAGTCTCGCCGATGGGGACGGCTTTTTTTGGGATGAATAATGCGTTGCCCAGGTAGCTGCTGGTATTTTGAAGGGTGGAGGCGTGGTCTTTTGCAAATCCAATTTCTTTGGTACCAAGCAGCGGCGTGGTAGCTGCATTCGTCTCTATGGCCTGAGAAACTACACGCAGTTGCAAGAAGACATAGTCCTGATCATCTCGAAGAAAGGTTCCCAAACAGCCGAGTGAGCGAACACCTCAAGCATTGAGGCCCGAGAAAAACCGCCATCTAATCCCGGTACAGCGTTCAAAAATGAGGCTTTGTCGTGAATAGTATTTGTCTCGGCTTTCACTGACTGAATACCGTTTTCCCGTAACGTGTATCGCCGCACAGGAAGAGTTTTGCAGTACGCGATGGGCGATTATGGTGTAGCCGTACAGAGTACTGTGGGAGCGCTAGCACATGCTTTCTTCAAAATCGGGAAACCCGGCAACGGAGAAGCCGAGCTGAGTTCTTGTCAAGGAGAAGAAGCCCGAGACATCCGCCCATTTTACCAATGACCCTGCGATGGTATCCTCGTGGAACTTAAAAGTACCTGGCAGGCTCGAACGGAAGAAACCCCTTTGGATCGAATTTAGATGTTTGATCCGCCCATGACATGTAAGCGAAAGACGCGGAGCAGTTCACGGTCCCCTCATCTGTAAAGGCTCGGACCACGTTGTCCGCAATGGCCTGACGCCTGTGATCCCTGACCGTTGAACAGGACAGGGACGGACCGAGAAATTCCAGCGTCCAAGAGGAGTTCAGACACGGTACCAAGACGGGAACAATTTTGGAGCTAGCAACCGCAGCTGCCGCGGTCAGTTGAACTTCAAAAGAGGGCTATTGTGATAGGACTTTACGATGTAATCTCCCATGTTAATCAGATCTCCGTAAGCGAAGTTGGGGCTTGTAAAGTCCAGATGAGAGGATCACTATGAAGAACCGTGGAAGTAACAGCGAGAACATGGGCCGGAAGAGCTACTGGGGCGATTAAAGTTATGGCGAGCAGAAGCCTAAAGTTCTATTAGTAATCGTCATAAATTACGTAGCAGTAGACCGGGATGCCGAGGACACTGTGATTAAAAGTTGGCCCAGAGAGCGACAGCTGGCTTACTTTAGACTAGGATATAGGTCTCACGTGAATCTACAGTACTGTAACTGAGTTTCAAGCTTTCGCCCATCATAGTCGCCTCAGGTAGTTGGTTCATTGTGAAAGTATAGCTTGCCGTGCTAAGAGAAGATGTGAAAGTCTCTGGGCAAGAGATCTGGAGAACGTGAAGTAATTCGTGGCTCGAATTGGTGATGTCCCCGGAAGAGATCCCTCTACGCCCCTATGGTGGGCGAGAGGGCTAGTCAAAAGGCTGTATGCCAAGGCTGGCACGTGACGGTGATGGTGGGTCACGTGATCCACCCCCAACAGAAGAGGCCACGAGAAGCGCAAGAAGAATAAGTGTGAGCAGGAAGTAATAGACGAGCATCAGCGGACTCCGAGCGGGGGCAGCAGCAGCAAAAGCGTAAGCGGGCTACAGCCAACATCTCCGGCCCCGGCATCCCCGGCTCTTCCAACATCTCTGCCCGTCTCTCAGTGCCCGTCGCTCCAACGATCACACCCCTTTATCCAAGCTCGTCCCCGTCACTACTCCGCCGCTAGCTCAGCTTCTGTCAGTCTCCCTACTACTACTAGTTCCGCTGTATTCGACCCTCCCGCTGGGAACGAACGCTTTTAATACTCTGCCTCCGTCCTAAGAGAGATTCCAGATGCTGTTCTTAACCACGAGCTGTAGCCCCAGATAGTCTCCGCTATCAGACCAGAGATCTTTCCTAAGTAGCCCTAAGGCCGAACACTTTCTTCCGAGGTCCTGTCAAGCATCAGTGCCGAATTGCGGAGCATCTCCGAAGACCCTCCTGTATCATGGCATTTAAGCTTCATTAAATCTCAATACTGACAAGGGGTCACCCAGACCGTCTCATGAGGAACCCGGTTATCCTGTGGCCAGTTTTTATCATGAGTCGGTAGCCAGGGAAATTGCAACTCAACTGCCAAGGGAACTACGTAGTAGAGAAATTACAAGCGACGCCAAGAACTCGGTGAATGACTCGAAGGCATGAACTTGAACGACTTGGGCAAAGGGCCAATTGAGACGAACATGCGCTCGGCTTCGAAATCGATCCCACTCGGCCCGGATGTTCCCTGTCTCCAATTTATTCGTTGCGTCCAAGGTCTGTTCGACCTGGCCAGACCGCCGCCGTCGCTTGTAGTGTCATCTACGAGTATGATCTCAGGGCGCAGGCCGTCGCATCTGGAGTGGCACATGAAACTTGGTCGAAGCGCATGCCGTACTGTTGGAGCACGGAGGAATCGAGAGCGGTGAAGTCGGTGTACGATTGCAGACGAAAGTTCCCTGATCAATCTCTGAAAGGCGCCGTTTTGCCACCAGAGTGTAAGTCCACAGGTAGGGATGCTTCAGCATCAACTGTCCTCGGCACGCAGTTCCGCAACTGCTTCCAAACCGGGTTCCCCCTCCCCCTTGCGATACTAGAGGGCTGCAAGTCTCTTTATCGCTTCTGCTGGCTTCAATAGTACCGAGTAGCTGTGGGGATCAACAGCTAGGATAATGACAACAGCAGTCTTTAGAGTTGGGAATGAGGTCGAGCTCGGTGTCTCGTATCGACAGCACCGTAGTACGGAAGAGCCACGAAGGAGTGGATCAAACATGACAGTCCCTACGAGGTGTGCTCAGCCCGGCGAGGTGAGGGTATAGTTCACCCGACCATTGGGTCCTTAGTTCACCTGACCTGACCATTAGTACTAACCTAACCTGACTATTGCTATAAGGTACTAGTCCTACTTATTTTAAATAAAAAATAGGCCTACTAGATTCTAATTAGTTTAAAAATATAGGTTAGGATAGTAAAATTAGGGTTAGGTATTAGGGTTAGTTATTAAGTATTACTTAGGAATATAATTATTAATATAAACTTACTTAATACTTTACTTATAAAGCCTTATATTAATAGTCAAGTCAGGTCAGTACTAATAGTCAGGTCAGGTGAACTAAGGACCCAATGGTCGGGTGAGATGTAGTCTCCCGGCGAGGTAGTTGCTCACGCTCAATTTTGAAAATCATTGGCTTATCACCTCTATTTTGTTACGCTTGGCCTGATTCCCTTGTGTTTTCCCCCTCGAACTTTCCGATAATGGATAGGACTGATAGTGACTCCCATCTAAATACCATCGAAAGACGACGTGCATGTGCTTCCGTTTCAACTCCAATCTACTCCAATCTCATTCTGGGGACACGTCAGCGTGAATTTCCATCAAGAGGGATCCGCCAAATAAGGAATCCCTGCAAGTTTCCTAAGTACGATGAAAAACTGCTTTGGGAACTTTTCGCCGGCCTGCAGGTGAGTATCAGATGACGAGTCCGTTGTATCAGTGATATTATATGAGTCAAACCCCTTGATCGTCCCGGTCGGCTGCGATTTCCAAGCTTCGATTTTCGCAAATAAAAAGCGGATAACGCCAGGCCTCGGACGTGGACGTGAATGCCATCTCATACCAACCAACCATCCCAACTTATTTCTCCTTGTCAGCCAACTCTGCTCCCCGTTCCAAAGTCTTCATGTAAGCTAATCAAAGGACTAGTAAAGGTCACAATGCAGCCCCTCGCCTTCATCCTGACCGCCGTCTTCGCCAGCACGGTAACGGCACAGAGATGCCATTATTGGCTTCAAGAAAAGTCGACTGGGAAGAACGTCTCGCAAGGTTGCCTCGCTAAGAACGAGGGCAAGACAGACTTGATCAATGGCCAAAGTATACACCTCCAGGCCAGATCAGACTGCAGCGTCTCGGTGGGCAACACCGGATACAACACAGCGCCCGTGGGATTCAACGCGCACTACGACGGCCCTTGCTAATGTACGTTTCCACTCGTCTGGCATTGGATCGCCAAGGTTATGCTGACGTTATTTGACACAGTGCAACGCCTGGACTCATATCGTGGGCAATTCTGGTGTACTTGCGACGTTCGTTTGTATTTGCTTTCCACCATGTACATACAATTGCGGAGCGAACGGTGTCAGGGCGCGCCAGTGGCTCCCCAGCTGGGCCACTGCTTAGTCATTTGTGAGGGGTATTTAGGCCACGATGGCTGGGATCCCAGGTTAGGGAGTCAGATTCGAATGTATCAACAACCTCATACCTATGTTTGCCCCCCGTATAGATCCATCACTTGGATACCGCACCATCCCTGACATTACGTGCGAAGGCTATGGCTCTCGTGATATGTATTTGCAGGGAAGGCACGCCGACTTGTCGTACCGCACATCTACATCCATGTCAAAGCTCGAGCTCATCTCGTATGATGGTGAAGCCGCGCCATGGGAGAAGCGGGTTGGAACAATGCTCTACGCAACAATGACGACGCGGCCAGACGTCGCTTTTGCTCCAAACCGCCTCGCAAGTCTCAATCCCAACCCAGGCTTTACGTACTATGTTGCAGCCAAGGGCGTATCACGATGCCTTCACGGCACGACACACGCTACCTCTGCCTCAAATATATTGCTACGCTAGGGGGCGACGACGATACGCCTGGAGTGGCCTCCGACGCTAATTTTGCGAACAATACGCTTGATCACAAAAGCAAGCGTTGGCCAAGAAGCTATTTAGAGGGATGGTCGCCTGGAAGGCCAACGAGCAGACAATCTTTACTACATCTATGCCCGAAGCCAAGCCACCCTTTCTCTCGAGGCTATACATGGAGTGCCCTTCACAAGCTTCCTAGTAACACCCATCCAAGTTCAATTCCCAACCGAAAATGTAACAGAAACGCAATTCACAGCACCTACACAGACCCAGCCAACTACACAGATACAGCACGACAACCAGCAAACCGTCCGTGACCCGTCCAGTCAGCGCTGAGCTTACGCAACTTCAGTCCCGCCTGCGACACGTCGAAACACACAGCCACAGGCTACGCCTAAGCACTAACTATCTACACGCGTGGCACTTCCAAGCCTTACGTAGCAGCTTACGGCTTAGGGGTATATGGCTATCTGGTCTCTTCCTATTAGTTCCTTCATGTTTCTCATTGAGTACCTGGCTAGAATTATCTTCATGAAGCTGAAAGCTTTTGGTTTAGAGTACGAGACGTGAACGTTAGAAAAGGTGACGAACTTTCATTTACTATACTACTAAAAAGTAGTTTGATCCTGACGCGCGTATGCACCATCTCAGCGGAGATTACACTGTTTATATGCAACAATGACGTTTCCAGACAGCAGCAGTGTCTTTCTCATGGTCTATACGACCTGTGGCACACTGTTTCTAAATTCCACCCGGGCAATGCCCTAGCGGTCCTGGGGCGGATGAGATGTCGGCGAACTACACGGCGGCTGCGAAGCTTCCCATGTAGCCTTCGAGCTGCATTACACTTCAGACAGCAAGTTGTTCATATTGTCATACTTCACATGTAAGATTTCCTGCTTTTGGCGTGTACTGCGGGGAATGGAACAACTACCACTTTGGTTTCGTACCATGGAAGAAGTGGTGGGATCTTTGGCTGCCAGCACGTTCACCACCGAGAGCGTCCATGGCCGAGGGTCGTGCCGAAGGCCGTAGAAAACTTACTAATCTCAGTAAGTTATGTACCAATGAGATAAAGAAAGGAGGTGAGACATATGAAGTCCTTGAATCGAAGCTTCTCATCTTTCGATATGGCTTCCACGCAGTTAGAAATACCTCAAGCCCGATTTGACAGTGCCTTCTCCATCATACTCAAGGCCCCTATTCCCTATCTCCCTACTCAAGACTCGCTTGGGACTTCACCCATACCTACGTTGCTAATGCTACCTCCAGAGACTGTTCAGTGCAAGTCTGCTTATACGGCCGAGTCTCTATTTAAATCTGGAAAGATTGAGAATGTCGAGTGTGTGTGGCGTCTTCGCGGTTTCTGGATTTATTTGTTATACGTACAACAATGCATTGGAAGAACTGGGCAAACAGTTATGCGGCTAGATCGTGTGCGAAGATCTAGTCTAGACAATGCTTATAACCTTAACCTAAAAGTAGAGTAGAACCTAACAGGAATATACTAGGCTTGGCTGTAAAACAGACGACAATGTCAGGATGAGAGACTTTGGGTGATCAGCCGAGCCTAGTGTGTAAGCTGCAATTAAATCAGATATCATATCAATGTCTAAAATTTGAATCTCCTCTATGAAAAATGGTAACCACCTCGGTCAAGTTATTTAGAATATTGTATCGTCGTTGATACCGCAGCCATGAGAAGACGAACACAAGTACTCTAAGCACTAGTTGGGACGAGAGGAGATTCCCCAAAACCCCTAGATTTTCAGACGGCTGCCTCAAATTGCCTTGGGGGGAATGTACTACAACTTCAGGAACGATGCATTTCCAAGATACCGATTCCACTCTGAGTATGTTGTAGCGATAGGTTGGGTGTGGGACTGGGAACTGGGAGCTGTTGTTCGCTAGAAGATGCAGTGATGACGAAACCAACGAGGGCGACGAAGTAAAATACCTGGCGAGTATACTGAGCCTGATCAGATCTGATTTGTCACTTTGAAAGACTATAAAAAACGGTATGTGATGAATCGTCTTCCAGTATGGCAATATAATCGGATCGAGGCTGTCACAATCGTTGTTGAGATGCCGCCTCTAAATTCGTGAGTGGCAACACGAAACCTGCCGCCGTTTAGAGCGACTGTGGAGATGATCGATCTTACCTGGGTTAATGTTGGCGATGTCTATTCAGACAACAAGCGACTACAACGGTCAAACGACTGTCCACCCAAAGAGCAATGTTGCAACGGCTGGGATGGCCGGAGGAAAGCCAAGCCGAGTGTGCGACATGGGCTCAAGAGTACCCTTTCAAGCTGAGCTGGCCGCCGCCGCCGCAATCAGTCAGCCAATCACATGGTGACAATTGACCATCACAAGATCGTTATCAACTGCAGTAGGCTACATATCTTTGGGGAGAAACGATCTTTGATGGATAAATGCCTTGCAAGTGCCCGGAGAGGCTTGCTGTTGAGTCCGGTTGACCCCGCGATAGGATGATGTACGCATTGGGCATTTTGGGCAAGCTTCCGCGAGTGACTCCAACTACGTCCTCAACCAGCTAGGTCGATACTTGGACGGCAGAATGTGGAGAATAGGCGATAGCATGCTTCCTAAGATGAAGGCTTTCCCAGCTCGGTCAACTCATGCTGCGTGTTCAGACCGACTATTGCTCCATGGCCATGTGTGGAAGGCAATCCCGGCGTGGACAAGTCAACGTGGGATATTGGAATATGATCCGGGCTTTGGTATCGCGGAATAGGGTCCGTCGCCAAGGCAGGAAGGTCAACCTTTTGAGGTGTACTCGACCTCACGGGTTGGATTAATTGTCGTTCTTTGCATGCCCTGATGTTCGTCCTTGCTACCAACTTACACGACACCAACTGTCTTTCTCACTCAATTCTATTTGAACTTCCTGGCCTAGGCTTCAACATTAGTCGCACTGTTCCCCGGCATCTCAAACTCCACCACGCAATGGCGAACCGCGGCGCAACCTGGGATCCCAAAGTCCACACCATCCGCGATCTCATGGAACTTGGGAGCAAGAAGCTGCCCAAGATGTACAGAGACTACTACAACGAGGGCGCAATGGATCTCGTCTCGTATGTATCCAGAGGTGGCCATGATCAGGACTCCGATGTATCGCTTACACATGTATACCAGATTGCGCGACAACGAGGAAGCCTACAACAGATACAAGATCTTGCCCAGGATCCTGGTGAACGTCGACAATATCGACTTGTCCACCACGATTTTCGGCAGCAAAGTCTCTTTCCCCCTCGGCTTCAGTCCCGCAGCCATGCACAAGCTCGCCCACCCGGACGGAGAGCTCGCGACGTCTCGTGCGGCGGCGAGCATGAACATCTGCATGGCCTTGTCGTCGTATGCGACGGAATCGCTGGAGAATGTGGCTGCGCAGGGCTTGGGGAACCCGTACGTGATGCAGCTCTGCGTACTGAGGGATCGCGAGACGACGGTTCAGATGTTAGGGAGAGCTGAAGGTATGCTAGTCGCCATACTTCCAATTTTGACAATGTCAAATGCTAAGTGGCCCCCGTAAGCTGCTGGGTACAAGGCCATCTTTTTGTCTGTCGATACGCCGCTGCTGGGCCGACGGCTGAACGAGTACCGGAACAACTTTTGCCTGCCTGACGGAGTCGAGTGGCCGAACCTTCTCTCGGATGGGAAGAGCGAGCTCAGCGGTGAGACGAATGACGGAAAAGCCGTCAGCAAGCACGATTTCGGTGAGTTGATGGCCGGACGAGGCACAATGAGGCGGCGCTGACTGGATTAGACCCATCACTCGACTGGGACAGCGCGATTCCATGGCTAAAGAAGCACACCAAGCTCCAGCTCTGGCTCAAAGGAGGTTGGTGGTTCTCAATCACAGCTACATTTTACCATCGCTGACAGACACTGGGCAGTGTATACACCCGACGACGTGACGCTGGCGATCCGACACGGCCTCGACGGTGTGGTCATCTCCAATCACGGAGGTCGGCAATTGGACGGCGTACCCGCGACGTTGGACGTGTTGCGAATCTGTGCGCCCGTTGCTGCTGGAAAGATCCCCATTGCCGTCGACGGTGGTATTCGGCGTGGCACCGACATCTTCAAGGCGCTCGCTCTTGGAGCGTCGCACTGCTTTGTCGGACGCATTCCAATCTGGGGTCTGGCTGTAAGGCAGATCGTCTTGTATGCTGGGGTTATTGATGACTGACGGTCCGTTAGTACAACGGCCAAGAGGGTGTTGAACTTGCGCTGAAGATCCTCATGTACGAGCTGAAGGTTACCATGGCACTTGCAGGGTAAATCCACCACAATCGGACTGGTCTCCAAGACAAAACAGAGCTGACGGTAATGATTCAGGACTAGGACGATAGGCGAGATATCGAGAGGGCATGTGGCATACTTGACTGGAAATGGAGTACTGGCCAAGCTCTAGGGTCATATTATTTGGTAGACATCGATCGCATGGCGGACCAAACGTAGCTTCAAAGACAATTTCTCACAAACTTCAAGCCATAGTGTGTAGCTTTAGCTTTCAGAGTTTCGCTTCTGTCCCCGCCTTGTACTACGTGCCACTGCCAGTGTTGATATCTTGACTGCCCATCCTGAATGCAGGAATTGCCCTCCTGAACCGTAGCAATCTAGCCTTTTTGTAGGGGCTAGACCTCTGTACGAGCGGATGTTAGGCCGCGTACTGAGATCGGCCCAACCAACCAAATGCAAGGAGGTCTTGGGGCTGACATGTGTAACATTCAGTAACAACCTCAACAAGAGGTTTCCCAAGGCCATTATGGTCTATGACGTTGCCGAAGGTCTTTGCAGGGCGAAAATACAGTTCTCCTACAGAATACCCACTGGTACTCTGGAGGTGTCGGACCCAAAGACGCACCTTGATCTTCTCAGATCAAACACAGACGCAATCGCCTTAGAAGGCATTCTGGTAACTACAGAAGCGGTGGTGTCAGATCCTTAGCTTTCACAACTACTTATCTCGGGCTACAGTATCCAAGGTGATGATGCATGGATCAAGAAGAATGGCAAGGAGCTACTGTATATACCCAGTGACTACCGTGTCTGGATCTTTGCCTCTCAGGAATAAAAAATGGTTCTAGGTTGCGAATCATGTCGGTCATATTGTGTTTTCCAAGTTTACCCAGACAAACGTAGCAGTAGGATTCCTCAAGAGTAGCGCAGAGTACTGTCCCAATAGTCACACTGCCAGCAGGCAAGACCAAAGAGCCTCGTTGGGATAGCTCAGCATGTTCCAATGAAGATTGAATTTTCTTAGCCACACAAAACTCGCCCAATGGCTACAGAACTGATATTATACAATGAAGTTTGTTCAAACCTTTCACTTAGTTGGGAAGCTGCCGGCCGGCAATGAAGGAAGGTCTCCGCGACGGACCCACTTTACGGCCGGGGATACCCGGCATCGTCAGATTTCGATCCGGAAGGCCACTAAGGTATCGCAGCTTGTCTCCGGATCCGGATCCGGATACCCCACGATAAGAGACTTACCCCGCGTCGGAACCTCATCCGCTCTCCCTTTACAGTCTGATCAGGAACACATGTCCACGAAATAGGCAGGCCTGCTCGACTATGGGTTATCAAACAAGTGTGCGATGCTCCTGTACCCGCCAGATCAGCTAAACTTGTAAAACAGCAGGTTTACGCGCATTGCCCGGAAAGCCGCACCAAGCAGGATAACCCGAGAGAAGGATGTAGATGGACGTGTAGACTGAATGAATTGAAAGGAGGCCTTTCCCGTGTCATTATATCATGCTTCATTTCCAGCCACCGGTTGACGTACCGCTGAGTCTTTCAACTCATCTCACGCCGTCTCCACCCTACTTTTCGGCTTCAGCCAAAAGACTTCCCAGAAAATTACTGTACGCCTTGTTGATCTGATACGGCATCACTTTTCATTTCTCCCAACCAGAATGGCACCATCCGAGCTCAAGGGCGTCCTCGTCGCCCTCATCACCCCCTTCACCCCTGACCAAAAGTCCATCGACACCGCCGCCCTCGACGAACACATCCAGCGCCTCATCGCCGCAGGCGTCCACGGCCTCGTCCCCGGCGGCAGCACCGGCGAGTTCACAACCCTCAGCGCCGAGGAGCGCAAACTCCTCGTCGAGCAGAGCGTCAAGTCCGCCGCGGGTCGCGTGCCCGTCGTCGCTGGGATCGGCGACCTCTCCACCTCCCGCGCCGTCGAGCACGCCGTCCACGCCGCCTCCGTCGGCGCCAGCGCGCTGATGGTCGTGCCTCCCTTCTACGACGCCCCCAACCTGAAGCAACTGCGCGAACTCCTCGGCGACATCCACGAGGCGTCGAAACTACCCATTGTCTACTACAATATCCCGTCCGCCAGCGGCGTCACCCTGTCGCCGGCTGAGATTGGCTCGCTGTCCGAGGTTGGCGTCACGCACCTCAAGGATACCTCCGGAAACGCCCCGGCCCTGACCGAGTTGCTGTTCAGCCCGGCCTCGACGTCGAGGATCACGGCCTTCAACGGCTGGGACACGCTGACCTTTTACGGCCTCGCGGCGGGCGCCAAGGGGTCTGTCTGGGGTGCGACCAACATCATCCCCGAGTTGTCGAGTGAGCTGTGGGATGTCGTGGCCGAGAAGGGAGATTTGAAGAAGGGCAGGGAGCTCTGGACCAAGATCTTCCCCATCTGCAAGTTCCTCGAGTCGCACAACTACGCTGCTGCGGTCAAGACGGGTATGGAGCTGAGGGGATGGAAGACGGGTGGTTTGCGGAAGCCGTTTGCTTTGCTGGAAGATGGGCCAACCAAGGAGTTGGCTGGGCTGCTGAGAGATGCCGGAATCAAAATAGTTGCATGATTTACAGTCAGAAGAGAAAATTACAGTCGATAAACAAATGTCCCACCTACGAACCAACTGGAAAGGAACGTCTCGCTTGCGGCGACGTGAATGACCTACAGTTTCATGCGCTGCCATCGTAGTAATCCACCGACTGCCTTGTTGACAAGGAGCCCAGACCTAGTCCTAACCGAGCCGGACATGGAAGCAAGACTCTAAACCGGGGCATAAACACAAGTCATCGCGGATGATCGTCTTTATTCAAACTATATGGACCTTGTCTAGTCGACACATGGCTTTCACAAATACCAGTCGACTGCTGTCTCCTCCGTTCAGGTCAGCGACACGGGCCAGTCTTCGGGAAAGTTGAGCCTGACCGGATGTTCGACAGGGAGCCTGTGCAGAGTGAGTAAAATTCCCGCACCGACAACGTCAACGTCTGACATACTTGGGCATTCAACACTGGCAGCCGGGAGGGCGAACAATCTCGCCACAGCAATTGGGGGCGGGAACGCCGCCAGTGCCTCTCTGGGGTTCACGGGCCTCGACGTTGTTGGGAACAGCGTGGACCAGGGAGGCGAGGAAGACGAAAACGGCGATTTTGGTGTTCATCTTGACGTTGATGGCTTGAGTCGAGACGGAGAGACTAGAGCAGCGGTTGTAAAAGATGAAGAACTGTGTTAGGTGTTCAGTGGTGATCAAAATTTGTAGCGAAGAGCGAGTATTGGATGGCTTAAATACATTTCGTATCGACTAAATCAAGGATGGTGTTAGGAAAGGGAAGGTAGTTTGCCTCTTCAAGCAATGGGGGAGTCGACAGAACGGCGGGCAGGGTATTGTCATTTATTAGAGTTGAAGCGGTATTCTCTTGGCTAAAGAATGGCACGGCTGACTATCAAGCCCCCAGGCTTTTGATCAGAGATATGCTTGATTTATTTACGCTAGTACGGGGAATAAGTTGTCACATCAGAGACTAGAGCGCTATTTCTTCGAAATGCAGTGGCAACTACAGCCACCTCGGTATTAGGAGTCCGGATTCGTCAGGTTGGAGCCGGAAATCTCGGTTATTTATGAGTCCATCAACCAGGTTCCCGGTTCATCGATACTCAGATGCTACCTGAATGGAGGCATGTCTTGACAGCAGGATGAACAATACACCGAGTGGACTAGAGCTATTATCCCCCATTGTGAGATATGAATCTTATCAAACCATAACGGAGTAAATCACACCAAGCTCGATGACAAAAGGTGTACAGAAGAGTTAGGCATAGAGTGTGTTTGGGGCAATTTTCTCTCCAGCAGTAAGAAAGCCTTCAAGCCCCAAGCTGACGGGCGTGGCGGCGGGATTTGTCGGATGCATTTCTAAGAAGCCAGGCGATGAAGGTTTCGACAGTAAAAGTTTCCGGCAAGATGCCTCCGTCGCTGTTCTTGGCCTCTTCACCCTCGGAATCCGTGGATTTTGCGGTAGTGGTCTCCGCCGGGGCCAGAGCAGAAATCGTACCGGACGACGGCACGGCCACCGCGTGTCCCGCGGACTTGGGCACATGAGCGGGTTTCGGGGACTCTGTGGCGGCCGCAGACGTCTCCGAAGGGATTTGGACAGCCGTGGAAAACTCGGGATTGCTAGTCTTTGATTCTTCAGGCTTCTTGGAGACGTGGCTCGTGGGTCGGACGGCGGTCGCCAGAGTCGCGTGAGCAGCGGGAACCTGGACTACGGAAGTAGTAGCGTTTGAAAAGGAGCTTCCGGTCGGCGCGGCACTGTATGAGGTATTGCTGGCGGAGGTCGCCGCCGAAATACTGCTGTTTGAGTTGGGCGTTGCATCTTTGAAGAGGGCCGGGCCGGGAGGAGAATAGCTCGCGATGTTCTCGATGTAAGGGTTGAAGAGAATGCCTGGGCCAGTGGGGGTATACAGCTCCTGCGCTCTCACACCCGCAGGCTGCGCAGTGCCAGCTCCGGTAATCTCGATGTTGAAGCACTGAGGATAGTTCTGAGCACCTCCTTCGTAGTAGGAACCCCTGGACGGCAATTGTTTCGTGGCGGAACACGTAGTGTCCCGCAGCAAGCGTCTTCGGAACCTTCGTCACCCAGGTGAGGTTGTTCTTGACCATGGCTGTGGCAGCCCACTCCTGAGAGCCGACGTCGATACCGGCCTCGTCGATCTTGACAAACTCGAGAGCCGTCTTGTCGGCGGTGGTGCAGTCGTCGGCCGGACAGCGGGCGACGTAAGTCATGACGGGGCCGAAGTGAGCCCACTTGTTCCACCCGAACTCGACGGTGCCGCCGGCGGAGACCTGGACGGTGGAGTTGGCGTTTCCGGCATTCTTGGCGCAGATAATGTCAGGAGAGGTGTAGTTCTCCGGGGCGATGAAACCGCTGTCAAGGTTCTCGGCGGACCAAGCGGCGAGGTCGGGAAGTTTGAGGCCGTTTTTCTTGTCATAGTAGTATTTGATGAGATATCCCGGGTGTTCAACGCCGTCCGTCTTGAAGCTCTCGACGTAGCCGTGGGCGGCCACGGCGGTTGTCAGCGCGCCGACGAGAGAAACGTAATGGGCAAGCATGTTTGGTGTGGGTTGATGAAACGAAAGAGCTCTGCTCACAATAGCCAATACGTGAAAAGGAGTGGACGGGACAAGCCCCAAAAGCTAGTGTAATACAGTCAAACAAAAAGAGAAGCTGGTTAGAAGTTTGAGCATGATACAGCAACTCTGGGTAGAGAGTTCCAATCCCTTATAGGAGCAGGCAATGGCTGATGAAAAGCCGAAGGCCTCGTTGAAAGAACAGCCATCAGGGGGAGATGAAGGATTCAACTTCTGCGTATGTCATCAAAGTTTCTTTTGCGCCAAAGCCAGGTGAAACAACTGTAAATGAAGCCATCTCCAGTAAACAGGGGAATGTCTAGTGTCTGAAATACCATCAAGAGCCCAGGCGGTCGAAGGAGCAACCGACTAAGTTGAAAGCGGAATGAAGCCCCGAGTCTAGACGTGGAGAAAGCCCACATCAGTCTCGTCCACTCGGCCAAGGACCCCACGACTGGACCGCCTCAGTGGGATAGTGTACTTGCCACATAGTGATCTTCTGCGGAATCGCATGTGAAAACAGAAGCTGATATTGATATGGAGTCCTTGGTCTGATCCATGATTCTGGGACGAGAAGGCTCCTATGATGGGTACTGTCTAGATGGCAGGTGAGAAGTGAGTACTTATATTACCATTCAAAGTCAGTTAGGCTTATCGCGACATGATAGTTCTCAGCGCTTACATGGCCAACTCTATCGTGTGGAGTGACCATTGAGACACTACAGAGTCCAGATAACGATAATGTGTGTGTTGGTATTCTATATGTGCCCATTTAGCTCTCCCGGGAGCCAAAAAAGATGATGCAACTGGGCTATGATGGTATATCTTGCGATGTAAATATGTCGCGGTGAGCAATATACTTCTTTTGGCAAAGAACAACTGCTAAAAGTTTCGTGGTCCTCTTATTCAACAAGCGAAATGGACAGCAGCGAGTCGCCTCGGCTGCCTGGTGTTGTGATGGACGCGCTTTTGTAACGAGCCCATCGTATATCTCGGGTTTCATGATATCGTGTCACTTTTTAGCGCGAAAAGACGTCATTATACTAACGGGACAGCTCCGCCAAGGCCTTGGGCGAAGGATCGTCATGCTGTCAACAACTTGTCCATCTTTGCAAATCACGTTTATGTTTCCATCACCAGCCCCTGGTGCATGCTTGACTGCAATAGAAGGTCTTGGTATCATCCCACAGTGGATGCATGCCAATGGACTTCCGCTAGATCGTACCATCTCACGACACCAGGTTCTTCTTGATCTGGTCCACCTCGCTTTCAGTGAATCCGAGCTTTCCAGTAACGTAACCTTCGAATCCACCGTACTTGTCACTGATGGTTCTCATGAAGAGCTCCCAAGTTGAGATCTTCAGGTTGCACAGGTTGTAAAACACGTCGTCATCTAAACCGCTTTCGACACCGTGATCACGCATTCCTCTTTGGAGCAGAAAGTCCCGAAGGGGTTCTGACCCGATTCGCGTGATCATGTAGTCCAGGACCAGAGTTTCGCTCGTCGCTCCAGCAAGTGACTGCAGTAGCCCAGCGACTATGCCAGTTCTGTCTCGTCCAACTATCACAGCCTCGTTAGCTATAATCCGAGGAAGAGGAAGCTGCTGGGAGGAATGGGCTCACGGGTGCAATGGAACAAGAACGGATCGCCCGGTCGATCTCTCACATGCTCTAGAACCGCCTTGAAAGTAGGCGCATAAAACTCCATCATGTTCAGGTACATCTTGCAGTACCCCTCCTCACCACCGCCGGCAACAAAATCCCTAAAGTCGACGCTGTTGTTGTACGACTGCGGGATCCAGTTGTTCTCAACTCCCGGGACTGCCGGTTCGGGAGACTTGAGTCGCTCATCGCGCGATCTAAGGTCAAAGATTCTCCTAACGCCGAGAGTGCCAGAGATGATGGTTTTGCCAGTGTCGCCGAGGGCCTCGAGCGAAGCGGTACGAAAGACGAAACCGGGTTTGATTGCGCTGCCAGGCACTAAACCGATGTCTCTGGTGTTGAAGGTGCCGGGGACGGATATGAAAGGGGGTTTTGCGAGAATCGCGACGACGTCGGATTGCCCCAGGGGTGTGCGAACGTCTGTCGCTGCGATTTCCAGCATTTTTGCTGGGGTGTATTCTCCGCTGGAGGCCATGTTGTTTCTGTTCGCTGGAGAGTTGCAATGAGGTGGTGACACCACGCGATCAGCTCAATCGTCGTCTTCTTATTGAAAAGCGACTAGCTTGGGCAGGATACAATCCGTTAAAGAAGTCATCCGGGCCGGAAGCTCGGGAGACACGTTGGCCCGGTCTTGCACGTCCGCGGAGGCCGATGTGGACATTGAAGTCGGCCGCTGGCCATCATCTTGTTTCTTAGAGTTCGGCGGTTGATGGCAGTAAGACAAGAATCATGGGTGAGAAACAAGGAGATGATGCTCGTCGGAAATTGTGTGCCTAATAATGTTGTTCGCTGTCTCATGGCATGACAAACTGCTCCCCGTGTGTAGACAAAACAATTAGAGATGACATATAATGAAGTGGTAGAAAAGGGTCGATAAATCCACTCTTTATACCTTAATATCACAACGTCTCGAACATCAGCAATCGTCGCTTCAGTTAACTGCCAAAGATAGGGCAAGACGCCAAAGTCGGTTGGCTTTATGGGTCCGTGTTTGGGCTAGGAAGGAAACTCGAAGAGATTCCGATCCATTGTTTGCCCCATCTAGAAGCTCAACACGGAATAGTCGCTTTCTACTGGACTGGGAAGTAAGGTCGAAGCGATGATATAACATTACCCAATGCTCCAGGAAATTTGAGATAAGAAGCATGATAACTATTACTGTGGTGTACGCCCTGACAGAGAGCCTCTTCGTCTTTTAACAACAGTTTCATTCTTTTGACATGAGCCTACGCAGCGATTTTCAGCGAATTTTTGAAATACACACAGCCGACATCATCATTTAAACCGGTAACTTTCGTCCGGGTTTACCGCAAGTTGCTCGCTAACACTGGAGACATAGCTTTCATTCTGAAGAGAGTTTCCAGCTTCTCGCGATTGAGAGAGAATGACCGCAAGCACAGTCTTTTGCAATGGCCGTATCTTGGTCAAGACCGGGGTGGGACTCCATGGTGAAGCGACTTTTGCAGATAGCATGCTCGTCAACGATGGCAAAATCAGCGCCATCGGGTCTCGTAGCGAGGTGATGCCAAAAGACACGACGCAAGTCGACGTTCGCGATCTCGAGCAAGGCATCCTTCTCCCGGGCTTCATCGACGGCCACATGCACCTTTTGCTATTAGGCCAGTCGCTCCGCAAACTGGATCTCGTCAAATGCAAAACAGTGGACGACATCCGATCTACGATCAAAGATTACGCACTCGCGAATCCGAGCGTGTCCACCATTCTGTGCAAGAACTGGATGCACTCAATGACACCTGACGGCGTCAGCGCCGCCCTCCTCGACGACATCGACCCGAGGCCGATTTTCATCGACGCAAGTTCTCAGCACTCGTGCTGGTGCAACTCGGCAGCGCTACAAGAGCTCGGAGCCGCTGAGATGGCAGATCCACCCGGTGGGAGCATTCACCGCGATGCCGAGGGGAGGCCGACTGGTGTCCTGGACGAGGGGGCCATGATGTCCGTCATCTGGCCATACCAGGCAGCCTCCGCCCCGAAAGAGGAGAGAATCCAGGCCATCGTTGCTGCGATCACAGAGTACAACGCAGCGGGCTACACGGGCGTCGTAGAGATGGCCATGGACGAAGAAGCGTGGGACGCGCTGGTCACGCTGAAGCAAACACATCCAGACCTCTCGATGCGGATTGCGGCCTACTGGTTGATCAAACCTACCGCCGATCTCGAAGCCAACTCGAAGCAAGTCCAGCGCGCCGTCGAGCTGAGCAAGCTCTACAACAACGAAACCAGTCCGGACCTTCGCGTAGTCGGAGTCAAAGTCATCTGCGACGGCATCATCGACGCCTGCACCGCGTTCTTATCCGAGCCCTACGCAGCTGCGGGCTGCCCGCCGCCAATTTGGGAACCTCGACATCTCGAGCCCGTCGTGAAGGAGGCCGACGGCGGCGGGGGTCTCCAAGTAGCCCTCCACGCGATCGGGGACGCTGCCGTCAAAATGGCCATCGACGCCATCGAGACGAACGGAACCCCCGGGCGCCGTCACCGCGTCGAGCACCTGGAGCTTTCGTCGCCGGAAGATGCCCGACGCCTGGGAAAGCTGGGCCTCACCGCTTCCATTCACCCGGTTCACGCCGACCCGTCAGTCCTGACGGAGTGGCCTAGGCTTTTGGGACACGGCCGTTGCGGGCGCGCCTTTGCGTACCGAGAGTTTGCCGACGCTGGTGCTCTGATGGCCATTGGCAGCGACAGCCCGACGTCACCGTGGGATCCCTTGAAGAACATATACGTGGCCTCTACGAGACGTTCGGCAAGGGATCCGAGTTACACGAATGTCGTCAACGAGAAGTTTAGGCTAGGACTGTGCGAGTCTGTGGTTGCGGCAACCTGGGGTGCGGCGAGTAGTGTCTTCTCGGAAGAGAGGGTGGGAAGCCTGGCGGTTGGCAAGGTGGCTGACTTTATTGTCGTCGACATGGAGTGGAACGCCGACAGCTTGCTGGATGCCGCCGTCAGGGAGACTTGGTTTGGGGGCAGGAGGGTCTGGAAGAGAGAAGCTTGATAATGGCATGACGGGGTAGGGCCAAAAGAGCTAATGAACCAGCGATGCTGTCAATCAAAGCCTCAAACGGAATCAGTTATTCACACTTTCTCAATGTCGTGATAGCCTCATGCCCATAGGCTACTATCCCAGGTCACGTGGCTCGCTCACATAAGACACTTCTTATATAAGGTACACCCATAAACCTATACATCAGATGATACTGCTCTGTAGATAGCTTTCAACACGAACAAGCCTTTACCTACCCATCTCCGTAGGCCTAATGGTACGGTTCGTGACACATGATTATTTCTCGACGTCCAAAGCTCAATTTCTGTTTCCCCACAAGAGCGGTAGGTCGTGAATGGCAGTAAGTTTAGTAGAGAATGGAAGAAGTTCCCAGAGCTGAGCCGTGTGACGTGTCTCCTTTCTGGCACTCGTTGTTGCAGTTACTCATCAGGTACATGAACTGACTGAACTCGCCACGGTACTCTTGAGGTACATCTTCATCATCCAAACCCCCTGAAAGTGAGGCTTCCCTGAAGAAGTGCCAGCGTAGCAGCTTTCAGCCTGTCCGAGTCCGAAAGGTTCCTTTTCGACTGATATACGCCTGCTACACTGTGAACGATGAGTCCACCGCCGTATAGATGCTCAAACTCAACTTGAGCATCCCACATATACAAATCTGACTTTTCTCTGAAGAAGTACGGTTGGCCGTTTCGATAAACTAGCTCGTGGGTATCTCTCCACATCCCAACGTGGCCGGTCTTGAAGTTTCCGTGGACGTCGACTGCAACCGCGCAGTGCCAGGGTGTCATGGAGAAGGAATCTGGCTGCGGTATCAGAGGCATAGATATCTTTGTCAGCCCCGTGGAAGGATGAATCGAAAGCCTTACGTGCTCGGGGTATCTTTCTTCGATGAGCTTTGCAAACGCCTGTCGGAAGTCAGCATCCTGTCTCGAAGTTTTTTTTCAACATTTCGGAACAAGATGTCGTACCACGCCACGGGCAATCATGGCTTTGGCAGTTGCATGAACTTTGGCCTTGTACTTTTTGCCGCTTGTTGCCGAGTTTCTGATTGGGCCGTAAGCCAAGTCCTTCTTCAGGAACTTGGCATAACCGTCAAAGGTGAGTTTGTAATCAGGATCACTCTTGATGCAAGCGTTCGCATCGAAATGAGGGTCCCCGTATGTCTCCATAAGTTGTCGTCGGGATGGTTCAAGCAGCGCGATAAATTTCTTCTTCGTAATGCTTTCGTCCGTGTGAAGACCAAGGAGGTTCATGATGCGCACAAAGTCGACACATTTGTAGCCTTTTGCCACAACCATTTTCCGCAGGCTTGCACCGTACTCCCACAGGTTGTCGTCAGTAACACCGGTAAGGTCTTGGATCTATTAGCAAACATGAAGCGTCACTGAAGCGGTGTACTCACCGTTATAACACGCGCCATCAGTTGCGATCAGAACCACCGCTCCCGGGTTGTAGACCTTTTGGATCCGACAGCAAAGATCGTTCAGCCTGTCCAGGGCCAGCTCTTCTCCGAGGCCTGGACTTGTTCCCAGAACTTTATCCACGCAGTTGATGCTCTTGGCCGGGAATGCTGGCAGTACCATGGGAATCTTGCGCCTGGCGGCGACATGGCGACGTACGCGAGGGGAGAAGACCTGCCTTCCGAGAAAGACGCTGTTTCCCTGCTGTTGACGGCTGAAACTTTCGAGTATGTCCATTATCAGGCTGACCGTATTATCGGTCGCTGATGACGCCGCCGCTTCGGGCTTGTCTTTCCCAATTTGCAGCCTGGTTTCGCGGATGTCGAGCTATTCCTTTTCGTGGCAACTCTTTTTGTTGTCCACCGACGGTAACGACAGCGGTTGAGTATCTTGGCCTGCTGAGACAAAGCTCCATGGTGTACAAGTTCTCGTCAAAACCTGCGTGGCCGACATTGCTGGAGACCGAGAGGGTGAATGGCACTGTGTGCAAAGCAAAGCATGCTCTATCGAACGTTCCCGTTGGCTCCTCCGTAGGATCCAAGGAACTTTGCAGCCACTGACGGAGAGCGTTTAATAGCCCAGGCTATGGGCTGTAGAAGTGACAAGACAGGTATTTCATGGCCCTGTAAGTCTACACGCTCTCCATAGCACAGAAATTACACCAAGCGCCGGTCCCAGTTCCTTGAACACCACTGTCGTATGGGTCACAGAACATCTGTCCCACTCGAGGCTTGGCAGTAATTAAGGAAAGAGTAACATGAGAACGCCATCATGGTGGCTCAAAGGTTGTATGGCCAGGATGGGATAGTGCCCGATGCAGTTTGTTCGACTCTGACAAGACAGGTGGCGACGCTCACCTGTTTCCGCAGCCGTAACGCAGTCAAATGCGACGAGTACTTGGCACTCAACTCTCTGTCAAATTGGTAGGTTGCCTTGGTTCATGCCCAAGTGTCCGTCTCATGTTACATCCAGTATTGCGTGCTTATGGCGCAACCGTAGAAGCCCGTTGATAAAGCTTCGTTTCAGCAGTACGAGCATGGAAAGCATGTTGTTTGACTCGGTGGCATTGTTGAATAGGATTGCGGAAGTTCAGATGGATCGAGTAAAGAGTTCAAGCTGATCTTGATGTCTTTAGCCCCAAGATCAATTTGTGTTTGTATGATACCCGCTGTTCGAAAGAAAACTACATGGACTGAAGAAAATACTATGTAAGAAGCAGACTCCTTTGGCTATCAGCCGTCCACAAGTTGTATTACAATGGGGTTATCAAATCCAACATCTTTTCAGTGGGAGGATATATGCGCTTGTCCAAAGTAACTCACTGACAAGCGACTTAGAATGAGGTCACACAAGCCCTCAGACCTTGAATCCCTTGACCTCCACACCTTCCGGCCTCAAAGCGAGGTTCGCAAGCTTCAACTTCAAGTTGTCTGGAAGACCTCGCTCACCATCTACCCGAGATGTACTCTCTACTATAATCTTGCCACCATATCTGTGGTGAATCTTGACGTACTCGGGCCACTCAAAGTCAGGGTGCTTCTCACGGACGTAGTATGGCTTTCCGTCCTTCTCGATGACCTCGTATCTGGCACGGTCCGCCAAATCTTTCGCAAGCTTGGTGCAGAACCCCCCCCTGCGCGCCGTGACCAGGAGAGTCGAGTGCCACGGTGTCAGTCCGAACCCATCGCTCTGCGGGATCAACGGGATGGAGATCTTGTTTTTCCCTGTAGATCGATGGATGGACAACCGGATGGCTTCTGGGTATTTAGCCTCCAGGGCCTTTTCGTAGGCCTTGATGGTCGAGAGTGGTTAGCAAGGTTCTGTGGTAGGCTAGAAGAACACGTGTACGAAGCCGTGGGCCAAGCTCACAATCAGCCTTTGGGTCATTCTCTCAGCTACCCGCTCTGTTTCCGTCGCGTACTTGTCGGGGTCCGAGATGATGCTCTGCTCCACATCGGGACCCCAGCGGAGATCTTCCCTTGCGGACCTCACGTACTTTTGGTAGGTCAGCGCCGTGTCGGGGTGTGCCCGAACCTCACCCTGCACGCTGAGGTCCGGGCCAAGAAAGCGCTTTTCCATCTCTTGCCGGCAAGTGTCTGCCAGAGCGAGATGCTCTTCCTCGGACAAGGCGTCGCCATCTCCAATGCCGAGCACGTCAACCAGTCTCGCAAACGCGATGTGGGAGAACCCCTTGTCCCTGGCCAGTTGACGCAACTTGACCCCGTAGTCGAAGTAGTCGGCGTCCGGGATGCAAAGAAGATCTATCGACACTCATGGCTTAGTGCATAGCCATTGGACAGCCAGCGAGTCATGCCGGGATACCTTCGGCGAGAACTGACCGTTGTAGACGGGACCATCCGCAACCAGGGTCAGCTCGGCCCCGTGTGGGTAGATCGTTCCCAGTTCCTCGCAGAGATGGTTCAGTCTGGCCAACGCGAGCTCCTCGCCAAAGTCGGGATCCGCGCCCAGGACCTTCTCAGCGTTGGCGTTCTTCCAGGGGAACGCCGGGAGGAGCAGGGAAACGGGCTCGTCTGCGTCGTCGAAAGCTTTCAGTCTGGCAGCCGCTACGGCCTCGTATGCTGGAACACTGCCAGTGTTTTCTTCATGGTGGGAAAAGCGCCGGAATATTGTGAGAAGTTCTTCAATATCTGACTGGGAGAGGTTGGGCATGTTGATCGATGCAACTCGGGCTCAAAGCAAGCAAGTGGGATGGTTTTGATGCGCGTGTCGTACGTCAACACGATGTATTCTACACTGCCGCCTAGTTATAAGTAGTAGACCTGAGTGAGCGGCCGCCTAGATGAAATTTGGAGGAGCAAGCGGCCGTTACTGTTCGCACATGTTGGACAAGGCAGAAGGTATTACACAAACTTGTGCGTCATGTCTTCTCTCTGATATTAGTTGCACTGAACAAGGCCGCGTGAGGGTATCTATCTCACTGCTACGCTGTCCCCCGAATCTCTCCCCCGTATATTGAAGTATTGCGTGCTTTGGAGTAGATTTGACCTGGGACATGATCATCAGCATCTCAGAACCGCTGCAGAATATCTCCCCCTGTCACCGAACTAGCCCCGACTACAGACTTGGTCAAAACCCCGGCGTCGACAAGATCCGCAACAAGGTCGAGAAGCATGATTTCGCAGCCAGCGGCAGCGACCAGGTTCACAGTCACCGGCAGGTCCTCCACGTGGTTCGTGATTGTGGAGTTGTATGGCGTTTGGCCAACTGGACAGCTTCGTTAGTTTCTTCTTCATCTCGACGTGACTATGAGACCTTACTGGGAACGACAATGTCCGGGACCTCGGCGAAAACGCTCCAGTACGAGCTCGCGAAGCCAAATGGTATTGTCGGAGGACTCCGATAGACGTTTCGGTACGTCGTCACCGGCGGGCTGACGTAGGCGACGATGGACGTCGAACACGTCGCGTCATCGACTGGAAGGATGCTGCTCTGGAACCAGTCTTTGAACACAGTCTTGTTCTTGACGGCGTCTTCTGCTGCAGTTTCTGGCAGCGTGTCACCGTAACCCCATCGTGCAAGCGGAACAGGGTTGACAAAGGGCTGTCGGCCATCATGCAGTCGGCCGTAGTCGGCATAGAACGGATCACGAACCAGCTCGGCCTGGCGCTTGCTGATGAGCGTCGCATACGTCGTGTTCAGAAGCCCGTTCAGCGTATCGGGGGCCGCGGGAGGCCGCGACGTCGTCCACGACTCGGAGATATTGAATGGCGTGATGCTCTCGACTCCCAGGAAAGCCCCCAGCCCATTGAGGAATCTGTCAAGCGCCGCTGTCGTCTCCTGACTCAACCCCGCCGGATACGCCTCGAGAAGCAAGGTTCTAGGATACCCGCCGCCAGCAGACCCGTTCCTCGCGTACAGCACGGCGGATATGCTACGAAGCAAGGCGGGGTCCCGCGCAACCACCCCGGCCGTGTCGAACTCGGGCGCCAGGGGCAAGGTGTGCTCCAGGGGCGCGGCGCCGTGCGACGGCCTCAGTCCGTATAGCCCCTGGACGCGCGCGGGGCCGCGGATGCTGCCGCCCGTATCAGACCCGAGAGCCGCGTCGAGCCACTCGTAAGAAGCGACGCTGGCCCCCGCGCCGGCGGACGAGAAGTTGGGATCCTGGTAGCCGTCGGCGCGCGGGTTGAAGGGGGCGTGGTAGTCGACCCAGTCGGCGTGGGCGAACTCGCCGTTGGCGAACTGGGCCGTCTTGACCTTGCCGACGACGACGGCGCCCGCGTCGACGAGGCGCTGGACGGCGGGTAGAGGTTGTACCACGCGCGGTTGCCGTTGCCTGTTTTGACACCGGCCATGTCGTAGATGTCTTTGATGCCGAGACGTACGCCTGCCAGGGGCTGGGAGGGTGATTTCGTGTAGTAGAGACGGGATGGGATCGCTATTGCCACACTCGAGCCTGGGAGGTGGGCGGGGAGAACTGCATGGTTTCCGGTCTTGTCGGTGTAGACTGACTCGGAGAAGGCTTCTTGGTGATCAGGGTATAGTTTGAGGGCACGATGGATGGTTCCTTGATGAGACAGGAAATAAGGGCCGTTGGGGATAGACCCTTCATCGTTGACAGCGGTGTCGTGGACGATGATTCTATCATCCGCCTGGCTAACTGACGCGTTTCCATTTCCCTGATCTGATGACTGGGTGTAGATAACTGAGAATAATCAGCAAGCGTGCCGACACATGTAGACAGAGTGAGGTACACGGACAATACGAGAAGTCGGCAGTCCAAACATCGTCGGTCGCCAAATATTCTGCAAACACCTGATCCAGATCTTCCGCCGTCACATCTTGGGAAGCGGGGTGGACCACGCTGAACGGGGTAAAGCCACCCGAAGCTGCCGGCCTGTTGTGAAGAACCTCTGCCAAGAGTACCGGAGAGATATTCCCGACAGTGTCTGGAGCTATCCAGTAGGAGACTCCATTGAGAAGAGCTGTTGTGCCAGTAACGGCCAGCGATGCGCTCGCCGCGTACCCCAAAGAGGCAAAGAGACCTCCCAAAACGGCGTGTTTGGAAGCCATTCCGAATCATGACACGAAAGTTGCGAGTTGCTTCGAAACGAGTTGCCACACCTCCAAGTTCTCTGTCGGCCTAATATCTCTCAGCGTCGATTGGCTAGATGCATACCATCTATCCGCTAGGTTGACTGTCCCTTTTCGAACCCATGATATGAGCGATTCATCCTCCAAGAGTCTTGGAAACTTGGGTCACGTTCGTATCGCTGCCATCTTGCTGACGCCATCCGGGCCTTGTCGCGTGTGATGCTGGACCGGGGGCCCAAAGCAGGTTATCGACCACGACACAAGTCAGCACCCCTGATGAGATGGGATGAGCGTTTTTGCCGACGCTCGTTCGGATAATACCACCATCGGCAGAAGCGTACATGGGCTTCAGCATGTCCAGGGTCAGTTCAAGGTTACATTTAGTCTTCCCTGTCTGGAATCGGGTCGTAGATCCAGCCCGAGGCGGTTCCCCTCCTCTTCCAAAGTGGATTTGGGATGTCTTCAGCGGAGCACCTCCGACTACCTCCAAGCCCGCGATCCAGTAGCCTCTCTTGCGAGCTTGCTTGCTGCGAGGACCGCGGAGAAACTCCGACAACCAGGAAAGCCCATCCTGGTGAGCTCTGGATGTGACGACCGTACCCTCGAACCCTCGAGGCCCCAAGTGTTGGCGTGTTGCGGTCTGGGTACTGAGGGCATCATCAACGCTCGGTAGGTAAAGTCTGCCCTTTGAATCTTCAAGAAACCCAATTCCGTATCAGGATGGGAGTGAACAACTCCGACGAAGGGCCGTCTCCTGTCGAGGCAGACGAAGGCCAACACCAGCGACAGTATGGCGATACCCCCGACGGCGGCCTCTTGGCCTGGACGCAAGTTGCCGTGGGACACTTGGTCATCTTCAACTGCTGGGGCTACATCACATCGTCAGTTCACCATCACCCATGATTCCCGTACCACCAAAATAACCACCCTAACTCGAGCAGCTTCGGCTTCTTCCAGCAGTACTACGTCGAGCAACTCGGCCGCTCGGCCTCGGACATCTCCTGGATCGGGTCCACGCAAATGTTCCTCCTCAACTTTGTCGGCTTCTTCTCCGGGCGGACGGTCGACTCGGGCCACTTGCGCCTCTCGCTGACCCTCGGCTGCGCGCTCCAGGTCGCCGGCGTCTTCTCCACGGCCTTTGCGACGCGGTACTGGCACCTCTTCCTCGCGCAGGGCGTCTGCAGCGGTCTCGGGCACGGCTTCCTCTTCGCGCCCGTCGTGGCCATCCTGCCGACGTACTTTGGGAGGAACCGGGCCGTGGCCGTCTCGCTGGCGACGTGCGGCGCGTCGACGGGCGGCATGGTGTTCCCCCTCATTGCCCACCTCGCCATGCCGCGTCTGGGCTTCCGGTGGACGGTTCTCGTCATGGGCTGCGTTGTGGGTTTCAACGCCGTCGTCATCGTTTGCTTCACGAGGACGCGAGTGCCCACGCGGAAACCGCGGTCGCTGTTTGATTTCCGCGCGTTTGCGGAAGTGCCGTATACGTTGTTTGCCGTGGGCTCGTTCTTTGCGCTTTGGGGGATTTACTTTGCCTACTTTTACGTGCGTACATCCATGTCATCGGGTGGCTAGATGATATGGCCCAGGAAGTGCTGACGTTCTCCAGATTGGAGCTTTCGGCCGTGCCGTGCTGGACCTGTCGCAGACGCAGTCGTTGCTCTCCATCATCGCCATGAACGGGGTAGGTCTTTTCGGCCGGGTGATTCCGGCTCTGCTTGCGGATAGGTATTTCGGCATCTTGAACACGCTCATCCCGGCTGTGGGGGTCAGTGGGCTTCTCATCTTGGGATGGGCTGGTGTGTCTTCGACCGAAGGCCTGTTTGGATGGGCCGTGGTCTACGGCATCGCGGCCAATGCCACCCAGAGCCTCTTCCCTGCGGCCGTGGGCGATCTCAGCACAGATCCCACGAGGGTCGGGACAAAGGTTGGCATGATTCTGGCGGTCGTGAGCGTCTCGTGCTTCACTGGACCGCCGATTGGAGGCAGGTTGATAGCCCTCCACGATGGCAACTATCTCTACGCTCAGCTATTCGGGGGGCTGGCCATGCTGGCTGGCTGCTTGACGTATGTCGTCGTAGCATTCAAGAGACCAAAGAAGATATGAGAGGCTCAATAGACATGAGATGGATGGTAATTCAACGATATAAAGGACATGACCTTGGCCATCGGTAACTGTGAAGGCTGAAATCACCATCTCATCAAGTCCGAGTCAGCAAACCCGCAAGCTGAGAAACCTCTGTCGCTGCCAACACATTTTGAACTGACCTACACGACTTGTTCCGCCGGATCTCACGACGACTTGGATCCCCAAAGCTCCGCAAACGGATCCCAGCTCGGATCCTCCACGGGCGTGTACTCCATCCTGTCGGCCATGTTCTTCGCCACGTCCTTGCCGTACACGGCCGCGATCCACGCAAAGGCGACGTCGATACCGGCCGAGATGCCCGACGACGTCCACACGTTGCCGTCCTGCACCCACCTCGCCTTGTGCACCCACCGCACCTCGGGCCGCAGCGCAATCGTCGAGGTCCACGACAGCTTGTTCGTCGTCGCCCGCCGCCCGTCCAGCACGCCCGCGCGCGCGGCGACGCCGGCGCCGGTGCACACGGTGATGAGGTACTGCAGCTCCGGGTAGCGCTCGCGCGTGAAGTCGATGGCGGAGCGGATGCCGGCGTACCGCGTGCCCTGGCCGCCGGGCACGATGAGCACGTCGAGCGGCGGCGCCGTCTGGAAGGTGTGCGTGGGCACGATTGTCTGGCCAAAGTCGGAGGTGGCCTGGGGGCCGGAGGGAGCGGAGGCGGCGATGGCGCCCGGTTGGTGCTGCGCGCCGGGCACGAGCTTGGTGGACACGGGGTCGAGCGACTCGGCGATGGTGTAGAGGTTCATGTCGTAGGATCGTGAGAGGAGGTTCAGAGCGTCCAGTGGGCCGAAGACGTCGAGGGCCTGGAAGGCGGGGAACACGACGATGCCAAAGCTAACGGGCTTCTCTGCTGGATTCTTAGATATCGTCCACTGGGGTTGGAGGACAACGAGCGGTGCTACTCACTGCTGCCGTTGCTGTTGTTCTGCGACATGGCTGCTGACGTGTGGCTGAATGGCCTCACCCAGGACGGTGGAGGGGTGGGTGAGATTGCGGCGGGTCGCTTGGCGAAAGTTGAGATGACAGTCTGGCGGCTTCTTATCATGATGCGACTCATGAGATGGTGAGATTGATTCTTGTGAGCGTTCAGGCGCGAGTCGGCGGTGAGATGGATTTCGCCTGCAAAAGCGAGTCGTCCGAGACCGATGAGGAGTTACGTAAGGTGAGTGAGCAAGATTCGGAGACGCATGAGTCTGCGGGGTGAATTGGACGTATTAATAAGGTGAGATTCCGCCGAGAGAGAACCCCCCGACCATCGCGTCATCTTCACCTTGAGCCAATTGCGTGAGTCGTTCGGGTCTCACGATAGCTTCGGCCACCAGCATGAGGAGGATCGGTCATTGCGAGGCCCAGCTGCTGTGGCATCTTGCGCTTGCTACCATGCGATGGGCTGTGACGTAACCAAAGTTTCGTGCTTCATTCATATCATGTCTCCATCCATCTGAACTATCGGCTTACAGTAGCTCAGAGCTTGTTGCCCATGTTTACATGAACGGCCTTGATCTGGGAGTAGGCGTCAAGACCGGCCTCACCCAGTTCGCGGCCGATACCGCTCTGCTTGACGCCTCCGAACGGGACCCTGGGATCGCAATCCTGACTGCTGTTCACCCACACCATGCCCGACTCAATCTCCGCCGCCACCCTGTGAGCCCTCTCGAGGTTGGTCGTGAAGACGGCCGCGCCCAGTCCGTAGACGCTGTCGTTGGCGACGTCAATCGCCGCCGTCTCTTGGTCGAACTCTTGAATAACCACCACTGGCCCGAAAATCTCCTCTTTCCAGATCCTCATGTCGCTCGTCACGTCTGTGAAGACCGTGGGCGAGACGTAGTATCCCTTGGGCAAGTGTTGCGGTCTCCCGCCCCCAGTCTTGATCGTGGCGCCTTCGTCGCGGCCCATCTGGATGTAGGAAAGGACGCGATCGTACTGCGCCTGGGACACCTGAGGACCCTGGTACGTCGCGGGATCCCACTGGTTGCCGACCTTGCTGGTCTTGTGCACCTCCTCGACGAACTTGGTCACGAAGTCGTCGTAGATGTCGCTCTGAACCAGGATCCTGGAGGTGGCCGTGCAGATCTGTCCCTGGTTCGACATGATTCCCATATGGGACCAGCGGACGGCTTGTTCGAGGTCGGCGTCGTTGAAGACCAAAAGTGGCGACTTCCCACCCGTTTCCAGCGAAATGTTCTTAAGCGTGGCAGATGCCATCTTCATCACATTAGTAGCCGTCGCAGTCGATCCCGTAAATGCGACTTTATCGACAAGAGGGTGCTGGACGAGAGCCGCCCCCGCGTCTTTGCCGAGACCGTTGATGAAGTTCATGACGCCCGGAGGGAACCCGGCCTCTTTGACCAGCTTGGCAAACACCAGAATACCCAAGGGGGTCTGTTCTGCAGACTTCAACACCACCGTGTTGCCACACGCCAGAGCGGGTCCCAGTTTCCAGGTGGCCATGGAGATGCTGTAGTTCCACGGGATGATGGAACCCACGACACCAATGGGCTGGCGGAGGGTATACGCGAACTTGTTGGGAAGAGCAATCGTCTGGCCGAATCGCTTATCGCACCATCCGGCGTAGTAGCGGATGACGCCGACAGCCTCGACGAGGTCGTTGGTCAGGGCCTCTGTGTATGGTTTACCTATGCAACCAATGATTAGTTAGTTGGCCATGCCTCGGGGGCAAAGAGCTGGAGAACATGTGACTGGGCTGCTCACCATTGTCCCAGGCTTCGAGCGTCGCAAGAAGCTCCTTGTTTTCCTCCATCAAATCGGCCAGCTTGGTCATCAGGATGCCCCTGTCCGAGGCCGAAAGACCCTTCCATTCCGGGCTCCTCAGGGCAGCCGCGGCAGCTCGGACGGCTTTGTCGACGTCGTCGACATTCGCGGCGTGGACTGACGCGATGACCTCCTCGGTCCTGGAAAATAATTGTCAGCTTCTCCGTCCTCTCTCAAACATGGTCAATGCAGCACGTACGCAGGGTCGATGGAAGGGATGGTCTGGCCTGACGACGAAGGGACAAATTCGTTGTTGATGAAGAGGCCAGTGGGCTGCGTCCACTTGCGGCCGTTTGGGGCGGTGAGTTCCACTGAGAGGGCGGTCATGATGCCTGCCAGGTGTGCCGAGAGAGGTGCAAGGGTTGATCGTGAAGCTTCACTCGTATGATTACTCCGTACTTTGGAGTGTACTGGTTGTGCAGAGCAAGAGAAGGGGGCGAGTAACGCTTTGACGATGGGTATTGAGAGCACCTGAGATGGTTCACAGTCTGAACCAAAGAAGAGAGCTTCAAGACGAACCTTAAGAATACGCGGATTCGTTTCTCGTCAAGCATCCTGTAACGAGACGCAACTCCAGTTGGTTCTACTTTCGTCCAGCTTCGGCGTGGCCTGCCAGGGTCGTCTCGACCTTTGCCTCTCCACCCCCACACCATCGGCGGGGAACCGAAGAGCGACGATAACAGACGATGCCATTTCTCGGATGCTGAAAGTAAAGTCTTGGGAAACGAGATGGCCTGCCTCCTGAGTCTATTCTCTCGGAAATGTCTCTGATTGGCATGCAGTGTATGGCGACAGACATTGGATCGTGCATCATGTTTGACGGATTGACTGAACTCTGGCCCATCGCGGAAACCTTCCCAAAGGAACGTTAACCGGAACGAGGGGTCGGCTTGCTGTAGGAGGGGCGGAACCCCGCATCTGTTGCGTGGCGAGAAGAGTCGTCGGAACAGAGTCCAGACAGACCGGAATAGATGGATGCCTTCGCACGCAGACAGAGTATCTGCGCGGTCTTGTCTCTTGTCTAGTGTAGATGCTCATGTCCTCCACTACCTTACCTAGAGGTCTTTGTAGAGACGCAAGCAGACTTGACATTGGCTGAGGACCTTTTGCAAAGTGCCAAAATCACACCGTAGACACAATGCAAAGACGAATGACTATCCGCACACGACACCGGCCTATGCTTGGTTCATCGACGTGTTGTGACTTGATTTTGGTTGGTGAGGAACCCCAACTTCAACGTATTTTTCAGATGGCTCTTCAGCGTCGGAACTCAAGGGCTGCCCTTAAGATCGGACGCCTCCCTGTCGACAGACTTTGGAATCTCGTCCTCCAAGCTTTCTCCCTTTGGCTTCCAGCCGAGAAACTCCTCTGCCCTGCGAGCCCGTCCGCGGGCGTTGGTTCCGAAAATCACAGTTCCGTGAGGAAGCACTCTGTCAGAGTCTTGGGGACCGAGTTCTTCCACGTCGTCCGTGGGGATGAGGCCCTTTGCCTTGGCAGCAGCGGCAACCAGCTTGGAAATCTCTCCAAAGGACTGCATCCCACTCGTTAGCAATAGCCAAACAACCACCAGTAAGCCCAGCAAGTTCAGGAGAAACTCACCTTCTCTCCAACGCCTGCCAGATACAACCCGTTCTCGTTCCAGACCTGCTCCTCGCCCTTGGCCTCGACGGCCTTCTCCGCCAGCGTCGCGATCAACCGACCAATGTCCTGGACATGCACGTCGCCCCAGCGGTTCAGCCCCTTGCCGACCTGCACGGCGCGTCCTCGCTGCAGCGCCGCCCTCGCCAGCGCGGGCACCTGCACGCTGCGGGTGTTGGCCGGACCCGAGCCCTGGCCGTAGATGATGGGAGGCAGCACGAGCGCCGTGTTGATCCCCTTGTCCTCTGCCGCCACCTTGAGGATGTAGTTGTCGACGGCGCGGGCAGGGTAGCGCTTGATGTGCGAGCGGATGTCGGCAACACCGCCGAGGTCGTCGAACACGAGGTCGCTGCCCGTGCCTGGGGCGCGGTTCTTGTCGGCGAGCTCGCCTGCCGCCAGAGCGCTTGCTCCGGAGATTTGAATCCAGTGTACTAACACGATCCCACATGAGACTTTGTGTTGCAGATTGGAGCTGCAGGTCTATACTCACCGGGTTTGCCGTCTGCTGGTCTCGACGCGAGGGCCCTGTGGATCGTCTCGACGCTCTTCAGGTGGCCTGCCGAAGCCAAGTCTAGCGGCGTCGCTCGTCAGCGAAACATGATTTTGAACATGAAGTTTTTTCTAAAAAAGCTCACGAATGACGACTTCGGCATTTGATACCTCGCTGGCCAAGACATCGACGCTGTCCAGATCGCCTTGGACGATGGCGACGTTCGGGTAGGCGTCGGTGACGAGCTTGCCCTTGGCCTCGTTGCGAACGAGGGCTCTGATGACGTACTCGGGGTGCGATTTGGCCAGGAGAGAGAGCACAGTGCCTCCGATGAAGCCTGTGGCTCCCGTCCTGGGCGGCAAGTTAGTGGCTGGAACACAACCTGCACCGCCATGAGGCGCTAGCTTGCCGCCTACGAGCCCGCTGGAGCTGCCAACTTACAAGAAAATCTTCGTCATGGTGGTGGTACTTTAGGTACTGTACAGTGATACTGAATGGCACTGGGTTAGATATCCTCCAAACAGCCTGCTTCTGGTAAGCTTGCAAGGTAATGTGGACGAGAAAACTTCAGCTGAACTACGATTTCGGTTCGACTAAATAACTCTGTTGAAATAATTCCATCGGCTTAATTATATGACAGCTATTGCGTGCGCGAGGTGTCTGAGTTGAGTGATCGAGCACGACAGCGGCCCGCAACCTTGTTTCCCCCCAAGGAAGGAAGCTCCCTAGGGTGCTCGGGTTAACCTTCCACAACAGAATGGAAGAAATGACTAATCTGAGTTGGATCATGTAAGCAGCCCCTCAACTATGGGATACCTTCCCGTATCCCATATCAGCGAACATCCACGTGACACCATAACATGGCATCTTGATTCTGGGGTATTGGGAAGACCTCCCAGGGTTAATCTGTGAATCGGCCACTTCCAAAGACTTCTTGGGATTATGGGACCAGACTTGTATGCATAACTATGTGGATGGCCACGACACACGTGGCGACGCACGCCGAGCAAGCGACTGATGCGGTAATGCCAACAGGTTGCAAGGCTTTCGGGTCAGACTGGGAGCCTGGAGACCAGTTTCCATTTCCATCGTCAGCACTCTGGCTACCTGTATCAATGTATGTCAGCTACCTCACAGTTTTTAACAATGTTTATGTATTGTTTCCGTTGGACAACAGAGGTCCTCTAGCGCGTCGAACTTCGAATTGCAGTAGTAGCAGTATTCCTACATTACGCTGTGTTGTCTCTATGCTGTTCCGACCACAATGTTCGCGCCATGGAGTTTGCCTAAATATATAGGTGCTAAGAGGCAATCTGATGTTTGCTGCCTGGAGGTTGAGAATATGTCGCAAGCTCTTCTGGCGTGGCTCTCTTTCTCTTGGTGTGGGCTTGCGGCATACGTGAAGCAGCCCATCGAATGCTGTATCAGAATCGTTCAGACGGATCTGTAAAAGGGCTTGTCAATGGCTGATTCGGTATTCTGGAGAACTCGCAGTAACTTAAGAGGAAGGAAAAACTAGACATCATACCATGACACTGACGTGGCTTTACCAACTTTCCTACAACCCGTAAAACAAACCACGACAATGTCGGTAGTAATGGAACAGGTCAGAACCCAAAACTCGCTGTCTGTTCTTGCCGCGTAGTTTGATAATTCGGCTTCGTACGATCCCTTTTTAGCCGGCTGTGATGAGCCTTTGGGTGTAGGCTGTGGCAGCCTCGACAAACACCATTGTCGGCTGCCTGTCAATCAAAGAGTTTTCCAGCTAGGCGGCAACAAAAGTATAGTGTCAGTCGCTGGACACAATGATTGCTGAGACTCTGAAAGAGTAAATCTCACCGTCTCACGGCCATGTCGGCAAAGCCCCGAGGCACTTCCATCTTTCAACGCCAGCCTATGCTTGACCTTCCGAGTTCTTCCATTAATGCCATATTGACAACCAGTCGCATCGGAGGCAACCGGTAGTGGTCCACTCGGAAGCAACCGGGTGGTGTGCTACGATAGCAGCGGCCGCTCGGTTGCCCTCATTCGGACACGTCTAACTTTGTTTTGTGCTGCTGGGAAACTCTGATCTCTGCCTAGAAGATTAGTCTTTGGTCAGCGCTGCTTTTTCGATCAACTGGAGATGCCAACTCTGACCAACTGATAGTTGTTGTTGTTGTTGTTATATTGTTTAACGCCCGCTTAACAGACCTCCAATGAGGCATAAGGCGTCCGCGCCGGTGATCTACTAAAGATACGTATCTATATATAGTAATAGAAAGTATGTATATAATTAATAAATATAGTTTATATATAACTATAAGATAAGTAAGAAACCAGGTATACAGGCCCTCGGGTTTATATTATCATATCTTCTATATATAATATAAAAATAGAAATATATAGAAATAAAATATATATAGAAAGGGGTAGAAGTATTAATAATAATAATAGTTGATATCCTTGTAGAGTAGATACTATTTCTAGGGATATAAGAGAAATAAAGAGTAATAAAGAAAAAAAGAAATAAAAATAGGTAAATTATATATAGAACTAGAATACTAACTACTATAAAGTAGTTTAATAGTAAGTAACTTTTATAAACTAGAATAGTTTATCTAGTAGTAAAAACTAGGATATACTAGATTAAAATTCCCCTAGCTTAGTAAGCTACTAGGTATTTATCTTAGTAAGTTAATAGCTAGGGTAAGATATGTAATATATATTATATTAGTAACTATTATAGTATAGCTATAGGAATTTCTTAGAGGTTATTATTAGGTTTATAATTATAATAGGGGTATATCTTATTATAAAATTAAGTTTAGTATAAATAGATAATAAATTCTAACTAATCTTCCTTAAATTATAAGTTAATAAACTAGTAGTAGTTAAACTAGAGCTAGCGATACTGAATTTTATAGTAATAGAATAAGTATATAGGGGTTTTCTCCTTACTATATAAATAGTATAGTTAAGTATCCTTATAATAATATTTATAGTAGTATTAGGTAAAGTTTCTGTAACTAGTCCTAATTACTAGAAATTAGTAAAATTCCTAGTAGTTAAATAAGTGAATCTTATTAGTAGGCTTTAAAGTTACTTCTAGTTTAAGTTCTTCATATTACAAGTTTTTAATACTATTTTGTTATTAGTTAGAGAAAGTATATTATTATTACTCCCTTATCTACTATTTAATATAAGTATAGGTTAAGAAATATATATAAAAGTTATCTAGTAGTATTATTATACTTTTTTTTATAAGAGAATTAGCTATTTTATTACTTAGGATATTTATATATCCTAGGGTTTATTAAACTTTAATAAGTATTTTTACTCACTAGGTTTTCTACTAAAATCAAATTATAATAGCTTATGATAAAATAGGTAGTATACTAAGTAAATAGTTAATTACTACTTAGTTATCGAGGTAGATTATAATACTTATAATATTATAGTTATAGAGTAGGAAAGTAGTTATTAGCTTTATTATAGTATTTTTGACTTCCCTATTAAAAACCTTAGTTTAGGGTAACTTCTAAGAGTTACTTTTAATAAAAATCTAGTTCTAATAAATAACCTATCTAAATCCTATTAATTCTAAGTCTATTTATAACCTATTAGTATAAACTATAATATAGGTAAGTAGTAATCCTAAGAACTAGATATTATATTTTTTTACTACTAAGTATTTATCTCTAGTAAGCTAGGTATTTTTTTTAGAAGAATAATTTTTCTTAAATAAGACTAAGTAGGTAAATCACGGGACATATACTACTATACTTATAAATATTATAGGCTAAATCATTTTCTATAAATATAGTAAGTTATAGTTATATAGCTGTTTTACTAGTAAGTAATTCTACTATAGAAACCCAAGGTATAGTATAAAATACTACTATACTTTATCTAGTAGAATAGTAGCTAGGGGTATACTAGTTTCTTATAAGAAATATTCTACTTATATAGTCTACTATATAGGAAAGTAGTTATATAAAGTAATATTTAGTATAACTTAGATTTTCCTTATAGTTTTATTAAGACTAGTTCTAACTATTAGGTATATATTTATCTAGGTATAGTATTTCGTAGTAGGTTTTATTTTATTTAGATACTAAATTTTAGTACTAAAGAGTATTTTCGGGATAATAATAGAGTATATTACTTTCTTTATAATAAGTAGAGGGGTATTATTTACTACTTTATTAAAGCTTTTAAAGTATTTTATAACCTTTTTAGTAGCTATAGTTTATTCTTTAATATAGTAGTGGAAGGTTAGCTTTTTATCTAACTATATTCTAAACTACTTAATATAGTTACTAAAGCTAATAACTATATTACTATACATTAGTATTAGTATTAGCTAGGTATCTAGATAGTATAAGAAGTAGATTAGTTTAGTTTTTAATAAGTTAAAGGTAATTATATTACTTTTCCCTAATATTATAGTTTTATTAAAAATCTCCTGGGTTTTCTAGCTAGTCTTAATTAGGTTATTCCTAATATAGATTATTTTATAGTTATCTATATAGCTAAATTAACTTTATTTAGGGTTGATTTAATAGAGGAAATTTATATATAAAAGATAAAAGATAGGGGAGATAGGGGAGTTTTATAAGAAACTATAAAAAAGTAGTATTATTAATATCTTATATTTTTTATAGTAGATACTAGTTATATAGTAGAGGTTAAGTTACTATATTTAACGAATAAGGAATTTAGGTTAGTTCTAAATCTAAAGTATATAGTATAGCTAATTAATAAGTATAATATTAAAAGTTTCTTAGATATCTATAATAATAAAAGTAACTACTTATCCCTAGTTAAAGGCTATTTTAAAGTTATAAACTAAATAGCTAATAATATTAGTAGAGGATAGGGTTAGTAAAGTATTAGTTATTTATAGGTAGAAAATATTAAAGTAGATATAGAGCTAAGCTATTTATTTAGTAATAAGGTATTCTAGGCTTTTACTTAGGGTAACTAAGAAGGAGATTAGGTACTAGCTTTTATATATACTAGTATTATAGTTAATCTTAGGGATTAGTGATATTTTAGCTTTATACTATAGGAGTAAGTAGTATCCTAATTATAAGTACCCCTCGTAGAAAAAATATAGTAAACTTTTAATATATAGCTAAGTAATTTAGAGTATAGTAATAGTATTCCTATTAAGCCCAAGTATAGTATTATTTATACTAAGGATTATATTATAGAGCTTTTCAGGTATAATATTAAAACAGAAAAGAATCCTATAGGAGGCATATATCAAAACTAGTTCCAATATATTATCTTTAATAGAAATCCACTCTAGTAACTTTTTATAAAAGAAAAAAGTTTTTTTATTGGGTTTAATAATAAAAGTATTACTATTTTAAAAAAGAAATAATTAAAATTATAATTTTAGTATATATTATTAGAAAATATAATAAAAGTCTAAATCTATCTAGATTCTTTTAATCTAGTTTTACTATATCTTCTATTTATAGTCTATAATAGTATAGTCCTACTCTACTTTAGTAAACTTAGTAAAATCTACTTTTAAATTAATTTTATAGAAGGTTTTCTATTTCTTCCTAGTATTAATATATACATCAATCTACCAAAACTTACCCCTTCTCCTTTTATAAAAAACCTTACCTATTACTTTAAACATAGCCTAGAAAAAAATATTAAGCTTTATAGTACTTCTATTAAAATCTCTAATAATAGGGAACTTAGTAAATAAAACTTAAGTATAGTTCTCAAAATAACTTATAAAAGTTAGTAAGCTTTCTAAGTTAATATAGTAATCTAAACTAGTTACTAGAATAAACTTCCTTATACTAAAATAGGGGAAAATTATAATAAAAGAAAAGTAGTCTAAACTAGTATAGTAGTATCCAGCAACCTATATACAAGCACCAGATATATTAAAAACTAAGAAATCTAGGGTATTACCTACCTTATAGGTAAATACCCCTAAAACATTAAGAACAGTAAAATCACAGCTATCAAACCAGCTTATAATATAAGTAGCACTACAGTTAAAGGTACTACCTAGTTACTAGTCCTCATAAATAGCATTATAATCCCCTATAATAAAAAAGTAATTAAGCAGAGCCTAACCTTTAAATACAGCGATAATATATAACTTATCAGTTTTGCAATAAATATTAAGAATATATTAACCCTAGACAGTAACACCTATAATATCATAGTAAAAACAGTTAGTAATATAGAAAACTTCTAGTATAAAGAAGGTTTTCTAGACATAGATAAGCACTCATAGTTACTCCTTAGGGCTAGCCTAATTCTAGGTTAGCAAGTATAGTTAGTATTTAAAATATATTTTAGTAACATTAAAAGCCTTACCCCACAAACACCAAAGCTCTTAGAAAAAAATAACATCTATACCCATAAACTCACTATAATATAAAACAATATTATATATAGCTTTAGCTTTATATATATTATTCTAAAAAATAATAAAAAACTTAGTTATATTTAAAGTTTCTAGTATATTAAATAGTTTTTCTTATAAACTTAACTAAAATAAATATATATTCTAAAAAATTATTAGAAGTAAAGGAACTAAAAACAAGGTTTACCTCTATATTATCTAAAATAAAAATAGTACCCCCCTAATTAATATAAATATCATTAAATATATAAACTACCTAGTCCTTAATATTAAAAATATTCTACTAATTATAATAAAGCTAATTAGAAAAAGAAAATATATTATACTAACTTATCCCTAGTAAGGGAACAAGTAAAAAAGTACTAGCTAACTTAGCAAATATAGTATAATAGAGTTTTACCCCTTCCTAGCAGATTACTTTCTACTAAATAGTAGATAACTTCTAGATATAACTATAGTCAATCCGGGGCTATAAGAGGTAGACTAGGTCTTAGTTCTAATATAAGCCTTAATAGTTAATATATTAAAGAATATATCTATATAGTTTCTTATTAATAAAGTAAGTAGTATTACTATAGTTCCTGCAAAATAGTATCCTATAATAAAACTATATCCTATACTAGTTAAAATAAATCTCATACTATTTTAGCTAGAACCTCTTCTTAAGTTACTATATAAGTATATTATTATATATATAAAAAAGAAAAACCTTTTCTAAGAAAAATATAAACTAAGTTTAACTCTTAAATCTTTATATTTTTTTTATAACCTAGTATTAAATAAAATAGTAATTATAAATAGTAGTAGTAGCCTTATCTTTAATAATATTAAGTATATCTAGAATAAATTACTTACTATTATTAGAATATCCACTAATAATAAAAAAGGGGATATATTAGAAAATATAAGTATACTAAACCTATACTTCCTTAACACGAATTATATATATAAATTTAGATAGCTTAGTACTATAATTAAATATAACTAATTAACCTCTATTAATAATTATCTAAATATTAAAACTAGATAGAACCCTATTAACTACTTTAATACTTTACTTATTAACTTTACCTTAATTAATAAATACTTAATAGAATCCTATAGTAGTAAAGTCCTAGTACTAATACCTTTCAGAGTAATAGAAGAAAATCTACTAGTCTTCATATTTATAATAAACTTAAGTTCCCTTTTATAAATTACTTAGGCAAACTTAAAATCCTATAAATACTACTTAAAACTAGCAAAGTTATCCAGGTTAAAATATAGCTTAGCTCTAGACCTATATTAACCTAGGGGGGTTTCAGCTAGTTTACCTAGTAAAAGTAGTAGTATAAAAGCTAGCCCTAGTATAAGAAAATCTAACTCTAAACTAAAAATCAAAGATATCCTTATTAGCATAAATAGAAGAATAAGTATAATTAATACTACTTTTAAAAAAAATATACTTTAATATAACTTAAACTTTTATATTATACTAACTAGTAATAAAAAAAATAAATATTTTTTTAAAAATAGTTTTATAGTATTTAATAATATTTATATTCTATTTATTAATTCTAAAATATATAAAAATAATATCAAATATAGTAATAATAGTAGCTCTAATAGTATAGTATTAGTTATAGAGCTAAGTAATCTTACTTAGTATAAAATTTTTTATAGTTATAATATAAATCGGGGTAATAATAGTATTAAAAGTCTAAGAGTTCTCCTAATTTAAAACTAATAATATATTCTAGTTATTTCTATTGTTTATAACTATTTCTATCCTAGTAATAGGAAAAGTAAAATAAAATTTCTACTTCTTAGGTAAAATAATATATATAAGTATTATATACTATTATATATAAGCCTCTAGAACCCTAGGTTACTATATAAATAGTATAAGTAATAGTAGCCTGAAATACTAGGTTACTAGCATATCGCCAGGCGACGCTAGTATAATGAGGTTAGGTAAATTATGCTTGTTAGTGTAATGGGTGTGGGGTGGTGGCCCGTACTAATAGTGCGTGCTAAGAAAAATAAATAGGAGGAGAAGTTGAACTGATAGTTGGACGTACGTAGTAGGCAAGAAGACGATCAGCTTAAGCTGGTCAAGAGACATGGCCAATGAAACTGCGGATGTTCATGATGTAGTGGCTCTAGACATGATTAACGCTCGGGCAGGAAAAACACGAACCTATCGTGGCCCCTGTTAGCCCCTGATGGGTCGAGGCCGGCCCAGCACGACCAACCCCAGACTTGAAGCCTCAGGTCTTTACACCGAAGCTTCCCTCCACTTTCCGCGCCCGCTTTCCAGTATTCCGGCCTTGGATGCCGTTTCGTCGGCGTCGGAAAGGGCCGTTGCGTCGAGGTAGTGGGTACTAGGGCCTAGTCATCGGAAAGTGGACGAAAAGGAGGTACGACCCGAGCTTGTTGCGGTAGGTAACGGCAGAAGAAGCTTTATTCGGAAAGCGATGTCGCGAATCACATCTTGGCCGTCGGAAGGCTGAAGTTGGGACGGTCGAGCGGCCCTCCCGCGAAGTCGATGCGTTAGAGGCGAACCTGAATCAGGCTCCATCAGTGCGTCACGCTTGGTATGAACTTTACAAGCCTACATAGTGGCAGATAGGGCTTGGGGGAAAGTTTGTACGGATTCGGTGCAGGCATGCGCGGGAATTCAGTTCTGCTCGATTCGCGTCAGCCCCCCCCCCCCAGCCACATCATCTGACGAACTATGCTCTAATACAACATTGGTAGTGGCCAATAGGCATCGAGTGATTCTCTAGCGTGTTTTCACCCCGTGTACAGTCCAAGACCCGCTGCCCCTTGCAGGGCCTTTGCAGTGTTTTATGTGTGTTTGTATCTCTTTGTGCCGTTCGGTCCTTGGGAGGCTAGAGCTCAATGGTTTCTACGACTATGAAATGTTGGAATATGAGGATCACAATAACCATGGTAGAGGGACAAGCAAATATTTCTCCACTCTTTAGGTACTCGGCGAGTCTGGTCCAGGAGGTGAAGGCATCGCGACGACCCTTCTTCGTCACGACAAGACCAACAGCATCATCAGCTTACTCATGATGGGCTGCAGGGTTTTGTCGGCACCCAATGTACTTGAAACCAAATTGTAAAGTAGCAGGTCGAGATGGCACGATGGCTGGCTGGCCTCACTCTCAGACCGTCTTCGTTTTCGATATTGCAGTTTAAACACTCGGAGTCGGCGACACGGCTGATACTCTCGCTATTACTTCTCACAGGTCTCGGAGACTTAACAGCCAAAGCGGCCTCCTATTACGCCGGCAGCGTGTGGGCTCTGTACCAGCACGACCATATGTGCCGAAACCCAAAACATGCGCATAGGGTGCGTAGAGAGAGCACGGCATGTTTATCTTTATTTTAACGTCGTGTACTTGGCCCATGCTACAAAACGCTAATTCCGTTACAGCCCGCTACACGCGTAGAGAAGTTGCTATAACTATCGACTTTGGGAAAGTCGGTCATCAACCCGACCCGGCTTCATCCTGGGCCGGCGCAAAACCGGTGCGGCTCGTAACGGCCCCACTTGACGGAGGTGCTCTAGCGGATCTCGTCTAGCCGCGGAAACCTGCTTCTTTTGGAACAAACACAAAAGAACCATGAGCCAACTCCAGTATCGCATCCCAGGTCACGCCCATTGCGCCCTATCGACAGACAGGGAGAGATATGCTCAGAGAGAGGGAGAGACCAGGACCGGTGGTGATACAGTTTGTCCTCGGCCTGAGTCCTTGATCACGGAGCAGCCAACGCCAACGGGCTGCAACTCGCTGCGACAGAATGAAAGAAAACCCAAGACCCGCTGGCTTTCCTCTTATCCACAAGACCTGCTTGAAAACCCGGTTGTGGCTGTCGGCAAGACCAGCCTGAGTACGCCTTCAACCCCCCCCCTCAACTCATCTACACATGCGTCAACCGCCATATCCATCCGAGGTCGATTATCCGCTCGCCATCTCTTTCCATTCCAGTCAGCAACTCGTCAACAATGCCTGCTCAAACGCGGAACAAAGTGTCCAATAGCGGCGGTGCAGGTGGTGCTGGTGGTAGTGGTGGTGCCAGAACTAGCACGCCGAAACCAACCAAAGGGAAGTTGTCATCATCCACAGCCACTAAGAAAGTCCCTCGGTCCAGGACCTTTACCGGTTGTCGTACTTGTCGAAGCCGGCACCTCAAGTGTGACGAGGCCCGTCCTTCTTGTTCTACCTGCCGCCGCTTGAACCTCGTATGCGAGGGTTACGATGGCCAGCTCCTCTGGGTCCCGGATCCGTTGTGCCCGACAACCGCGGAACAGTCGAAGCGTGCTTCGTCCTCCCACCGTGGAACGTCTTACCGATACCCACTCTTCACGGAGGATGAGCGAAACACCATGTCGGCCGAGATGGTCGACAGCATGGGGGACCGCTCGGCTGGCGACGCCGTGTTGGACCTGGATGACAAGACTGTCAAGAGCATACACGAGGCGGCCTGCCTGATTGGGCCTTTTGGCGTCTTTAGGGGTTTCTACGGAGGATCTGCCTCAGATCGTGACACGTCCTCGCCGGCACCACAAAGCTTTGCAGACTCGCCACACGCGTCATCTGTTGATGCACTGCCTGACTATGGTGGCGGCCACCTGTTGGGAGATGACATTGGAGAAATTGGCTTAGAGCCTTGGACTGTGCATGACCACCATATCCCGATTGAACCATCCTCCCTGCCTGGGTCATACGATGCCTTTGGCGTGGACGCGCTGATGAGTCTCAGCCAACCGTGGATGCACGGAGAAGGCAGCGGAGGCTTCTCTCAGATGATGGCCATGGACGGCTCCATGTCTTTGTTGGACCACATGTTTCCCCAAACACCATCTCGGACATCTGACATGGCTTTTGAGGAGTCCCACGCGGCTAACACATTTGAACATGAAGAAGAACATGACTACGGAGACCAAGACTATCCGCAACATACTCAACTGTCGTCGTCGAATTCGCAACAGCAACACCAACTATATCATCAACATCGATATAGGCCCGAGCACGAATACGACCAGCATCAACAGCTCCATCACAGGGCCCCCACGCCGTATCACCCCTTTCCAAACAGCCTCCCAGGCTCGGCCCCGTGCCTACCGACGCACGCCGCATCGCTGCTGCGATACTACAAGTCAATGGACTCGTCCTCCTCCGTTAAGGGTATGCGAGTATCCCCGTGGCAGCTCTGGCTGCTACCCTGTGCTTTGGAAACCTTTGCCGAGCTTTCGTTATGGAACACCACCTCACACACGAGACACAGCATCCTATGCACACTGCTCGCAAAAAGCGCCTTCCACCTCCACCGCTCAACAGCATCGCATCATGGCGTTGGCGATGGCCTCGGCGGTGAGGAGGAGTCGTCGCGGTGGCTGAGCGTCGGCCTGGGCCACCAGAAGGACGCGCAGTCACACCTCAAGCTGGCACTGCAGAGCGAGTCTGACGAGCCCAGCCAGTCAAAGTACAACGAGATGCTCATGGCGATACTCGCAACGGCCATGGTTTCGGTGAGTTGAGTCTGGTTTTGGAGCAGTCGTAACACAATATTGGACGGAAAAGAGAAGAAAAGAGGAGAGGAAAAGAAAAGGTGAAAAGAAAGGATAGAGAAGAAAGAAGAGAGGAAAAAGACTAGAGACGAGCGAAAGAAGAAAGAAACGTGTCTGACTACGGTTACCAGGTCCTCTACCACGGTTCCCGCGCCGTCAAGATCTTCCTCCTCGACGCGGAACGCCTCATCCGACTCCGCGGCCTCGCCCTACCCCGATCCTTCAACCTACGTGTCCTCCACCACGTCTACACCCACCTCCGCGTCATCGCGGAGAGCACCGACGTAGCCGCCGTCGCCGACCCGTCGCCCTCTCTCCCCGCTCCCTCCTCCTCCTCCTCCTCCTCCTCCTCCTCCTCCTCCAAGTCGTCCCAGACGCAGACGCAGACGCAGGCCGAACTGGCCCAGGCCACGACCGAAATGGCCGTCTCCCTGCGCAAGTTCCGCCTCGCGGAGCACTCGCTCGGCGTCGAGCTCGACGTCTCCCGCGAGAAGCCCGCCGAGGTGGGCTACGCCGACATCCACCTCGACGTCTCGGGCCGCTGGCCCGCGACCATGTACCCGGACATTTACGGCGTGCCCGAGTCGCTCATGACGCTGCTCTCGCAGACCATCAGCTTCGCCAACGACAAGAGCAAGCTCGAACGCGTGGCGCGGCGCGATGCGGCCGTGTCGGCGGCGCTGGCGAGGCACGTCAAGACGCTGGAGCAGCACATTTGGTCGTGGACGCTCGACGCCGAGAAGGCGTCGAGCGATCCCGGGTCCGGGTCCGGGTCCGAGCCCGAGCCCGAGCCAGGCCGCTCGCGTGACGTGGCGAGGAGGGATGGGATGCTGGCGGAGCACCCCGTCATCAGGTCGTTGGCGCTCGCGATGCACCAGGCCCTGATTATATACTTTTACCGGCGGGTGTACAACATGAGCGCCATGGTGATACAGGATGCCGTGCGCAAGACGCTGGACTTTGTCGAGCCGTGCCTGGAGGAGGTGGCGGACGACTACGACTTTGCGACGTCGGTTGGCTGGGCTAGTTTCATCGCCGCGTGCGAGGCCACGACGGCGGACTTGCAGGACCAGGGGAGGAAGATACTAGAGGTTATCGATATCCATGGGATCATTTACGGGGCGGACAAGCCCAGCGTGTTGGCCGAGAGTGTTTGGGAGAGGAGGAGGGAGTCTGGGGATTGGACGTTGAGTTGGCCTGATGTTATGCAGAACACGGCTAGATGATGACTTGAACTTGTACTCGTACTTGGTAAATAATGGATCAAGTTTGACAGTCTATTTGTTTCTATGCTGTCCTTGCCGTTCTCTTTTTGAAAGAGAGAATCAACCGGGCTTGGTGGAATTTCCCGACGGTCTTGTCCCATGTAATCAGTAAAAGACATACCCCAGCCACCGGACGTTGGTTGCAATCTCAAACCTCGTCAGGACACTTCCTATGGGAGTCTAGTTCTTCTCCATGGGCCAAGGGTTCATTACTTGCTTGCACTCTGGGACTGGGGGAGAAGCTCCAGTTGCATAGATGGCATCACGATGATTGAGGCCCACAGTAGTTCGATCTACCTGTCTTGAGTGGCACAATGGAGATGCATCGGCCTTATTCTCAACCAAAGTACCATTCACCTGGCGGTAATAGGCCCGTCTGGTCGCCGCTGAGGCTGGTCCTCGGTCAAGCAGACCAGACACCAGAGTGGCCGTGCCGAATACGAATACGCCCAGCAATTGCTCCCATGGAAGGGATTCGAGCCCCTGCGTCGATCGTCCGTCTCCCCACTGTAGTTACAACCGTTGAATTGAGACCGAATACGAAACATTGCGTCTTCACGACGGCGCCTCACAGAGGTCAGCCTGGCGATGATGGCACGTAGACATCTCTGTAGTCGTGCCTACAGTCTCTCAAAGCCGAATACGACTGGCTTGAACGATTTCTTGAAGGCAAGACATGATAATTCAGACCACAATGGTTTAACGGCAACCTGCGGCCTGTTCACGAGTTGACCACTACTTGATAAGCATCGCGTCCTCCTACCTCTCTCACCGTAATAAATAGTTTCCAAAGACAACCGTGAAGTGAGGTATATTCATGCTGCCGAGCTCACGCAGCCACAGTACATCATGATGACAACCCCGTGGCCGCCACAGGCCAACGTGAGCCAGGTAATCGCCTACAGCGTCGCTGGAATCGTCGTCTCCATTGTCGTCAACGCCTTCGTCCAGCTCGTCCTTGCCCGAAAGAACGAGCCCCCAAAAGTCTTCCACTGGATCCCGTACGTCGGAAACGCCATCTCTTACGGCACGGACCCCGTGTCGTTCTTTGTCAAGTACAGAGCAAAGGTCGGTAACCCCCTTACCCCCGGGCGAGCAACCCGGCTGACGGAATGGCGATGCAGTATGGCGACGTATTCACCTTTACCCTCTTTGGCAGGAAAATCACCTGCTACCTCGGCATCGAGGGAAACGACTTCATCCTCAACGGAAAGCTGCAGGACGTCAACGCGGAAGACATCTACGGCCCGTTCACGACGCCCGTCTTCGGCAGCGACGTCATCTACGACTGCCCCAACTCGAAGCTCATGGAGCAGAAGAAGTTTGTCAAGTTTGGGCTGACGCAAAAGGCGCTCGAGGCGCATGTGCCGCTCATCGAGAGGGAAGTGCTGGACTACATCAGCTCGGCGCCTGCGTGGAAGGGCGACTCGGGCGTCGTTGATATCTCGGGAGCCATGTCGGAGATTACCCTGTTCACGGCGGCAAGGTCACTGCAGGGAAAGGAGGTGCGGGAGAAGCTAACGGCCGAGTTTGCGCAGCTCTACCACGATCTCGACAGTGTAAGTCGTACAACAAGATGAACAGATAGTCGCAAGACAAGGTCCCAACTGACTGACACACACTCTTCTCTAGGGCTTCACCCCCCTCAACTTCCTCTTCCCCTGGCTCCCCCTCCCGCGAAACCGCCGCCGAGACGCGGCCCACGCCAAGATGCGCGCCGTCTACGAGTCCATCATCGCCGACCGCCGCAAACACGGCATCGACTCGGCCGAGTACGACATGATATCGAACCTCATGAGCTCCGAGTACAGGAACGGCACGCCGGTGCCCGACAAGGAGATTGCGCACATGATGATCACGATGCTCATGGGCGGCCAGCACTCGTCGTCCTCGGCCGGCTCCTGGATCATGCTCCGCCTCGCCGCGCACCCGGACGTCGCCGAGGAACTGTACCGGGAGCAGATGCGGAACCTGGCGCGCGGCGGTGGCGGCGGCGGCGGCGGCGGCAGGGCCGACCTCGGACCGCTGCGGTACTCGGACCTCGAAGGGCTGCCGCTGCTGCGCAACGTCGTCAAGGAAACGCTGCGTCTCCACGGGTCCATCCACTCCATCATGCGCAAGGTCAAGAACCCGCTGCCCATCCCGGGCACGCCGTACGTCGTGGGCACGGACAAGGTGCTGCTGGCGTCGCCGATGGTGACGGCCATCAGCGGCGAGTTCTTTTCGGACGCGGGGAGCTGGAACCCGCACCGGTGGGACGCGGTGAAGGAGGGCGAGGACGAGGAGAAGGAGAAGGCGACGGGCGAGACCGTGGACTACGGGTACGGCGTCGTGTCCAAGGGCACGAGGAGTCCCTACATACCGTTTGGGGCCGGGCGTCACCGGTGCATTGGTGAGAAGTTTGCGTACCTGAACCTCGGCGTCATTGTCGGGACTATCGTGCGCGAGTTCAAGCTCGAGACGGTGGATGGGAAGAGAGGTGTTGTTCCGCCTACGGATCACACGTCCATGTTTGCGCGTCCGCCACAGCCTTCTTTCATCCGCTGGACGCGGCGAGAGTAGGGAGGAGCATTATCAATATGATTGTATATACTATTCTAGTAACCGGCGTCGAAACTTGGTAGACTAGATAGACCAAGCCGGAGGAGAATCGTCTGTTTCTCACGTTCACGATAATGAGCGACAGGTAGCTAGCATGACTGGGCAGGCTAGAGGATCAGCAACACGTGAACGACCAATGAATACGATCCTTGACCTGGAGTCGGTCATCGTGCGGGGTCAAGTGGACTCGGTCATCCGCCTGCTTGTCTTTCGTGCTTCTTCCATCTTCCATCGAGGCCAGTGATGGGCTCGAGAAACAACATCACGAACTTTTTTTCTATTGTCCACCACTTTCGCAACATGTACAACTCCCAGATCACCTTCACCTTGGACACAATATGCCCGTGGTAAGTCAACCAAGCAAGCAAACTTTCACGTGTCGAGGATGCCAGACTGACATCGAAAGTAGGACGTACATTGCAAAGAAGAGGTGAGATCTCGTCTGCGTCGCCCTTGTTACACTCTCTCCCGTAGGTCAGGCTAATTTACTGCACCAAAGACTTAGCAAGGCCCTCGACGAGATCAGCAACTCCCCCGACGCCTCGAACGTCTCCTTCACACTCGTCTTCCGCCCGTACCAGCTTCACTCAGACTTTTCACCTGAGCCCGTCGACAAGCGCGCGTGGTACAGAAGCCACAAACACGACGACGTGGACGAGAAGCAGGCCGTGTTCGAGGCCGTCATGACCCGAATCGGCGCCGACGTCGGCATCCGCTTCGCGTGGGGCGGGACCATGTCCAACACCTTTCGCGCCCACCGCGTGATTCAGCACTTCCAGGAGAAAAGGGGTGCCGAGACGGCCAACCGGCTGGTCGGGGCCATCTACGAGCGCTACTTTGAGCAGGAAAAGGACCAAGGGTCGGAGGAAGTGCTGGTGGAGGCCTGCGTCGTGGCTGGGATCGACGAGACGCACGCGAGAGAGGTGGTGGAGGACGACAACGAGGGGAGGACAGAGGTGAAGAAGATGATGAGGATCGCGGCCATGGACGGCGTCGATGCTGTCCCGAACGTGGTGTTTGAAGGGCGGCGGAGGGACCTCACGCTCGTCGGGGCCAACGAGGTTGACGAGTACGTCAAGGCTCTGCGGACCATCGTCAACGAAAGCAGATGAGTCTAGCTCTATTCAAGAAGCTTAAGAGTAGGTAACATTACTCTGTCATGATATAAACCAGTCAGTCACCTTGTTCTGCCAACTTTCTGTCCCCGTGGCCCCCCCCCCCCCCCCCCCC
>RYZW01000116.1:5827-21615 GCA_004367215.1 Colletotrichum trifolii | reverse complement strand
CCCCCCCCCCCCCCCCCCTCGACGATAGCCTCTCTCAATATCGCTCCATGATCCACTGCCGCCTCTCATCAGGACTAACCGACGCCAGCAGCTTCATCTCGGCCTCCTTGACGGCCGTGTACCTCTGCACCATGTCCTCCCCCAGGACATGGCACATGACGCCGTCCTCCCCCAGCGCGCGCAGGGCCTCGCCCAAGTCCGCCGGCAGCATCTCCCCGACGCCCAGCTCCCTGCGGTCGTTGGCCGTCAGCGCGGCCGGGTCGACCTCGCAGTCCCCCCACGCCAGGTCCTCCCGCTCGGCGAAGCCGTGGGTGCCGGCGCCCAGCAGCGCCGCGAGCGCGAGGTACGGGTTCGCCGTGCCGTCGACGCACTTGACCTCCCAGTGGCCGTCCTCGACCCGGCGCAGCGGCGTCTCGCGGTTCTGCGTGCCCCACGCGACCCAGCGCCCGCCGGCCCAGCAGCCGTCGCGCACGCGCTCGTAGCTCGCGGGGCTGCCGTACGTGACGGCCGCGATGGCGCGGAGGTGCCGCAGGATGCCGGCGTAAAAGGGCCGGTACGTCTCTGGCCTGCCGCCGCCGGGCGACGAGATGGACATGTGGACGTGCGCCGCGGTGCCGCACGACGACGGGAACGGTTTGGGATGCAGCGTCATCCGGTACCCCTCGGCCTGCGCGATGCCGGATATGACCTCGCGGACGTGGAGCAGCGTGTCGACGGCCTCGAGGGGCGGGGCCCGCGGCAGGACGACCTCGAACTGGCCGGGGGCGCTTTCGGGATGGACCTGCTCGACGTAGATGCCCCCCTTCTCGAGCTCCGCGACGGCGCGCTCGATGACGCTGACAAAGACCGGGTGGTCCGTCATGCGCGACGCCGACCACGCGTGGCCGTCGTTGCGGAGGGTCCTGTACTTTTCCAGGCTGCTGCTGTCGACCCTCTCGACGAGGACGAGCTCCATCTCGAAGCCGACGTGGAACGTCAGGCCGTGGCGGGCGGCCACCTCGACGACCCGCTGGAGCAGAGATCGCGGGCAGAGGTTCACGACGGACCCGTCCTGCTCGCGGAAGTCGCCAAACACGCTGATGTGGCCGTCGCGAGGTCCCTCTCGCAACGAGGTGAAGTCTGGATGCAGCCGGTACTCGCCGGTGCCCGAAGCCCCGGGGACGACCGTGTCGTTCTGCAGCAGGCCGAGGCTTGCCTTGGCGATGCTGAGGGAAAAGTCGCCGTCTTCGTTGAGCGCGGACACGACCCTCCTCATGGGTATGGCGCGAACACGAGACGTGGCCGTCATGTCGTTCCAGTAGACGCGGAGGTACTGCGGTGGCTTCTTGCCGTCCAGGAAGGCCTCGAGGATGTCGAGATCGCTTCGGCCGGACAGCCTCCTCGGGTTCGGCAAGCTCTCTTCGGGAGCAAAGGGGAGCTGCAGGTGGTAGACGTGGTTGGAGTTGTGGAAGAGGACGTCCTTGACCAGCTGCGTCGCCTCTCGCCACGTCATGTGCCCCTTGCGAGCATATTCGCACAGGACCTTTGGAAAACACGTCAGCTTCTTCATCCGAGCCGTCACGCGAGAGCTTCTTTCGTACCTTTTCCAGGACTTCCCTAACCTGCAAGACAGCCAGCAGGTACGTCTCCGGGAACCAGTGCCCGTCGGTGCTCCAGAGGATCTTGGACCACGGACACAGCTCCAGGACCTGGCGCACGGCGGTCTCCTGGCCGTCTCGGCTGAGAAAGGGAAAGATCTCGCCGATGTCGGCGTAGACGTTGGCGTACACGCAAGCGAGGTATCCGGCCTCCCTCACGTACGGATAGCTGGAGTGGAGCAGCACGATCGGAACGGTGGGATACTGACGGATGAACTGCTGCAAGTGCGCCGGCGAGGCCGACGTCAGGGTGATGTCGTTGTCCCCGAGGCCCGTGTGGAACTGGATCGGCTTCTTGTTGGGCCCGTCGGCGTTCCTGATCAAACAGGCGAGCCTGTGGACGAGATAGTCATTCAACCCCGCGTGGTTGACGCGCCTGAAGGCCTTGTCGGTGCCGCGGGTGTGGGCTGCGTAGATGGTCACAAAGGCCTTCTTCGCAGCAGCGCCGTCCAGCTTCCTCGGGATGGCGAGCCCGGTGCGGTAGCAAATGACAGACTTGAAGGCGACAACCTCCGGGTCGGCCATGGCATCGCCGATGCTCTGGTCAAACGCCTTCAGCACCTTGTCGAACACCGCCGCGGCGTCCTGGGCAGTCCGCGCGGCCGATTCGTCCGCCGGCAAATGCTCGTCGATGATGCTGGCGGCAACCTGCTCGATGCGGACGATGCGCTTCGCCGGGCTGCGGGTGAGGCTGCTAAAGTACGAGTAGGGATAGACCTCGTTGTCGCCGTCGAGGCCGTCGTCGACGAGCACGGACTCGATGCCGCCGAGACACTCCTCGACCCACGCGTCGTAGTCCTCGATGCGCTTGGCCTCGATGGCGTTGACGACGGCCTCCCAGCTGGGTTCGCACCGCAGCACCGTGGCGAGCTGCTTCACGGCGCGCAGGTGCGCGAGGCTCGTCAGCGACGCGTGGATGGCGTCGCCGTGGGCCTCGGTGGCGATGGACAGGAGGGGGTATCGGCCAATGGCCTCGAGGTCCAGTAGCGGATGGGCGTGGTTGTCGATGATGGGGGTCGTCTTGATGGTGTGGCTGAGGAGAGCCTGGCCGGTGAGCTTCGCGGGATCCATCCTTGCGTCCTGTGCCTTGGTCCCGGATGCGCCCGCGGAAGAAAGGGACCACCAGAGAGAGGTCGGTGAGTGCTGCTCGGCGATTCGTTGGAGCACAAGTCGTTGAAAGATGTCCTGATAGCCTTTTCAACCGCGCGGGACTGGTGGACGAAGCTACGCTACCGATTGGCTCATCAGCCGGAATGGTTTGATGGGTCTTCGGCCTGGTGTAAAGGTGTAGAGGGAAGAGAGGGAGTAAGGTGATTTGGCTGTGAAATGGCGCGAGAGTTTCTTATCGGAATTCGTGCTGATAGAGTCAACTGTCTCACAGCTGCATCTCAACCGAGGCCTTTCGAACCATCTAGACAGCCTGGACTGGAGAGGGGAAGCTAAGCTAAGCGGTGCTGCGGAACGTCACGCTTGATGGGTTCATTAGCTCAATTAACTTCAATACCCCGCAATCAACGGGATAAATGTCAGATGCTCGTCACTCGGGTTGGGATGAGCATGACGGCACCTTGTTCGCTTAGAAGACAACTGTCAGGGGACGAGAATCACTCGACTAAAAGCCCTTGCTAGCACGCGAGCTATCGCCACTGTGTTTGCTCCGAATCCTCCTTGCATCCAGCAAAGGATGCGGTTATGATCTCCCTGTAGGGACCCCGCCACCGGGGAATCCGGATGCGGCGCCGATCGACGAGTATCCACTTCGGACCGACTTCCGGGGGCCCGACACTCGGCGTACCGGCTTAGCGTACCGATGACGTTTCAACGGTTGCCGGGCACTTTTGATGCAACAGCGCTATGGTGCCATTGGATGTGAAGTGAATTCATCACTGCTCATGGATATTGCCGTATCGTTTCGCTTGTCTTTCTGGCTTGCATTTGTTCCAAACGATCAAGTCCAGGTCCAACACTACAGGTCCTCCCTTCTAGTTCCAAAACAGTAACGTCTTTGGTGATGCATTGACTGAAACTGCGTTGAATTGAGGTAAGCGTATTACAGATAGAAAGACACCTCCGTGAGCACTCGTACGAGCTTTCGATCCAAAACGAGTCTCCCGGATCAGGCTGCGTCAGACGCGAAAGGAGGCCAACTCATCATTCATTTGAAGGAGAAAAGTCGCACCGATACGATGCTTAGTATTCGGCTGATGTCTACATAACACGTCAGTAGTTGCTGTCGCCGGTTTGAGTAATTTAAGCCCTCAGTGCCGTCCAACGCCTACGAGAGGGAAGGTCTGACCCGAAAGCCAGTGATTTGGAGAGGAAAACCGACAATAACGACAAGGTTCGAACCGTTAAACCTTTTCCAAATATAGGTAAAAGATGGTGCAACTTCGGCAACGTGCGCCCAAGGTAACTTGGCAAAAAAGCTGCCTTGGGCGTCATCCGGGGAGGGAAGCCCGGGGTGGACTTGGAGAGTAAGAGTGGACTCGGAACCAATCGAATATAAGTGTAATTGTAATTTGACTTACCTGAACTCTGTCACCGACTGCTGGCGTGAATCTCGCTTGGCTTCAGAGACCGCCGTCGACATTCTCTCATGGCCGCTTCGTCTTGCAACTACATGATGGCGGGAACGCCCACCTAATGGCCGGCTCGGGAGATGAAGATCCACAAACCACTGCTCGACACGGTTCCGCCGATGGCCATCTCGAGAAGGTTCGGGCTTCCGGCACCAAAGATAACCAAAGCGCAAAAGACTCCAAAAGCGCAAAAGACTCCAAAAGCTGAGCGGCTGGGAAAGCTGCTTCGGGCATCCCGATGAAACCGCGGGCGCCTGCCGGGCTGTTCCGTTCCGATCAGCCGCTTCTGAGCAGCATGAGCATTGATAAAACAGTATCATCGGCTATTATCGCATCTACTCCGACGGCCTTGTCGATGGCATGGCCTCCTGGGCCCTTTATGCGACAGGCAAGCGGGGAGATGAGGGCAGCGTTTCGCGCAGAATCACGGCCACGCGCAAACCTGCACCTTGCGAAAGACCACGCGAGGATCCAGCTTGGAGTTGAGCCCACGGGCCCAGCGATGGGTCTCGAGCTTTTCTGACCAGGTCATACGCTCGTGAAGCGAGTGAAGCCCGGGGTGAGAACATCCGATGGGATGAACGATGAGTGACCACAGTCCTGGGTGTTTGGTCGATGCGAGACGATCTGAACTAAACTCATACTCGGACGGGCACTTTTCTGGTTGCGAGTCATGCCAGCAGCCAGGGATCTGTCCTTGTCGGTTGTCAGCTGCCTTTGGGGCCGCGTTTTCACTAAACGGTCTTGTTATAGGATGGACAGCTCAGACGGAAGATTAATTGTCAAATGACTATCCGGCGCGCGTTTTCCAGCTTCTGATTGCCTTTCAGAAACCAGTATTACGATCGAGTCATGTTTCCAGCGAACTCGAGGAAGTCTCCGGACAGAGGGCTTACCCATATTGCCAGCCCATCCTCGCATTGTGCCGTCTGCAATACTTACCCCAATAGCCCCTGGATGGCTGCGAGACAGGCTCCACGCTATTCACAGGTTTATATAAAGGATTGACGGTGCCGTACAAGTGCGCTTTCCGTAGCTCCCAGCTAGCACGGCTTCTGATCACACTGTCTCTACCCTTTTCACCCAAAGTTCTTCTCTAAACCTTCACGACAGTCTTTTTCTCCTATTGCTTATACTTCTAAGCATAACCCACTTGGCACCATGAAGTTGCTTGTCCTCCTGTAAGTGACGAAACACTGTTCCGCCCAACATCATGGGACGAAGAACCCCCCCCCCCCTTCCTCCTTCTCCTAACATCCTCTCTGCAGCTTGTCCACCCTCGGCCTCGTGTCCGCCTCCAATCACTGCCAGTGCCTCCGCCCTGACAAGATCACCAACTCTGGATACACCAAGAGCTGCTGCACCCCCGGTACCGATGGCACCCTCCTCAAAACCGGCAAGGTAAGCTTCCTTTGCTCCCTTTTCCTCATAGTCGATCCGAAAGCTGATCGCGGTATGCAACGTTCTTAGTGTTATGTCAACACGATCCCGTTCCAAAAGTTTGTAGATTGCTGCACAGATGGCGGAAAAAGGACCGGCTACACAGCGGACTGTCGATAGCCTCTTCCGAGACGGCGTGGTAAAAGTAGCAGTCATTTCGAAAGCCAACCATAGCGAATGTAGATTATCAAAACGTTTTGTGGCATAACCAACTCACAGCTGTACATCTTGCGTGCTACTATTTGCGTTGACTTGCCTTGCTTGGTCGTTGATCATTGACATTTCATTCTAGCGTCATCGCTGGTCCTCTTGGTCAAAGTACCATAACAACCAGTCATCAGTACCATAACAACCAGTCATCAGTACCATAATAACCAGTCATCAGTACCCGTGTCGCCTTCGTTCAGAGAAACTTGTCACCGATTGCGTCGTCTGTGGCTCGCATGTGAAAGGATTGCGCTGGAAAACTAATATCGACTAATCAATCAGCTATTCACTTCGCTGTCTACACGTGCGCTCAAAGTCAAGTCCTTGTCGGCGTGTTGCCCAGAAGCCTACTTTCGCGGATTTTGTTTAACTTGGCCACGAATTTCACGGCAAAGTTGGGCCGCCTTCTTATAGCTGCGCGCTGTTCTATTCCCTTGGAGAAATTCCAGATCCACTGGTGCTCGTTGACCCATTCAAGAAATTGCCCGCATGGATAGGTGTCGATGTTGCGGCGGAACTCAATTGCCATGTTGACTCCCAGCGTTCTCTGCATCAACCAGTCGTGCAACTGGCCGCGGTCGACACTGCAAGTCCCGAGGAGGTAATAATAGGCGCTGTAAAGGAATTGCCTGTCCAGCGTATCGTGACATCGAGCGAAGCCAAAAACGATCAACGTTTCCTCATCAGTCAGCGCGAAATTGTTTCGAACGCACAAGTACAGATTTTCAATCGAAGCGAGAAAACGGTCTTGGCCGGTTCCGGCTGGCGTGGCGCTTGACCTTCGGAGTATTATGCTGAATCGTCGATCAACGAAGGACTCGGCATCGTCTCTGGAGTATGATAACTCTATCGCCTTGTCGACGTAGTGTCTGTGACTGGGGCTCGGCCATTTGAGGTGGTCGGTACTGGCAGGGTCCTAAGCCTGTTCGTTGGTCAAATACCACATAAGCAAAGCGTCGTGAAACTCGGTGTACTGCGCAATAAGCTCCTCTCCAACTCGGGTACTGAATATTTCGGAGCCGGCTTGGCTGCCGATTTGGATGTCGAAGCGGGCGGCTTCGTCCTTCCAATCAGAAAGCCTCTGCGCCGTAACACCACAATCCTTGACGAGGCTTGTGTAAACCTCGAAAAGAAAACAAAGCTCATAAAAGTCCCGGCACCCAGCAAAGCCAAATTCGATTTGAGTAAGTAAGCTCGGCAGCCGATTCTCGTGGATCGCTAGCAGGAGATCCTGGGCATGGGCGAGGTGACTTGACATGATAGCCTCGGGGCAATACTTTCGACGCTTTGCACTGTTGAGTGTTGTGTCAGCCGGAGAATAGCGAGATTGTCAGTCTGATTCGCCAAGCCGCCGTTAGTTGAAGCTGATTGAATTGATAAACCTGTTTCTCGACCCTGGACAGACGCCAAATCGTTCGCAGTAAGATGATGAAGAGAGCGTTGAAGTCACACAACAATGGATGGGAAGACGGCTGGAAAGAAGACAGGATCACCTAGAATAGGCGTTCAAAGAAGGTGGCACTGGTCTTGATTGCCTCGGCCATGGCCGATGGGATAGGCGGGAAAGATCAAAGGGAAGACAAGCAAACACACGACGGCAGGAAAGCAACAGCCAGGCAAGCACTGCAACCACGGGTCTCCATCGTGACGGGTTTACCCTGATGGAAACCCTGATGGAACCTTAGCTACTGTGGGAGATGGACGGACCGAGGGGCTTACGTCTTCGAACTATCCATCCAATGTTTCCTACATTTGCTTCAATGCCCAGGCTTTGGAACTGCCACACCGGCACACCCCAAGAACCATCTAGATCACGTGCGCGGTCAACTTGGGCTATCATCTCAATTGCAAAGCTGTGTCGCTGACCCGTCGGAGAACGAGATAATTCAAAAAGTAGGATTAAGTCATCTCAAAGAGACGCTCTCCGCTTTCCAGTTTCCCCACGAGGTACAGCCCATCGTAGGTAGCAGCATCGTCATGATGTCACAGCACGCTTTTCATGACGTATCTCAGCGCAAGAGGGTCCGACTGAGAACGTACCAGCCCTAAATGACTTCCTTTTATCTTCAAGAAGCTGTTCGTCCGCTCTGCTCTCGTTGCACCACGAATTTCAAGGCACCTATCCACAAACGACTTTACTTTGCCTCGAAATGTCGACGAATACAACCATGCGTGCCGTCGCTGTTGATCAGTATGGAGGAATCGGAAACCTCCAGACCGTTCAAGTGCCCAGGCCCTCCGACCCATCCGGCCACGACATTGTCGTCCACGTCAAAGCCTGCTCCGTAAACCCAGTCGACGCCAAAGTCCGCGCGGGCGTCTACGACGACTACCCCGACTACTATGAACGGACTCCTTCTCTGCCTCAGATTCTCGGGTTCGACGGTGCCGGCGTCGTGGAGAGCGTAGGCCCCGAGGTGGACAGGGTCAAGGTCGGCGACGACGTCTTTTACTCGGGCTCTCCGATCCGTCAAGGCAGCAATGCCTGGTACCAAGTCGTCGACTCCCGCAGCGTCGCGCTGAAACCCAAGAACCTCGACTGGGGCCAGGCCGCGTCCATGCCGCTGACGTGGATCACCGCGTGGGAAGCCCTGGTCGAGCGGATGGAGATCCGAGAGGGCGAGGATGCAGGCATTCTCATCGTCAACGGAGCGGGCGGCGTTGGCAGCGTTGCGAGCCAGATCGCGCGTCGGGTGTTGAAGTTGCCTGTGGTCGTGACCACCGCCTCGAGAGACGAGACCGTCGAGTTCTCGAAAACTGTCGGGGCGGCAACGCACACGGTCAATCACCACCAAGACATTGTCGCGCAAGTCGAGGCTCTGAAGCTGCATGTCCCGATCAAGTATGTCTTCATCACGCATACGCCGACGTCGGGATACCTCGGGCCTGCCGCCAAGATTCTTGCTCCCTTTGGAAAGGTCTGCTCAATTGTACAGGATAAAGAGATGCCCATGTACGGGACGGAGTTCATGTCGAAGAGCTTGACTTTTGTATGGGCGCTTCTAGGCACAAAGCCTTACTACGGCGTCCAGCTCGACAGCCACGGCAAGATCTTGGACAGGCTGAGGGGGTTATTGGAAAGCGAGGACGTCAAGTGCCACTGCACACAGAAGTTGAGGATGAACGAGGAAGACGTGAAGCAGGCTCATGAGTTGGTCGAGAGCGGCAAGGTGATTGGCAAGATTGCGCTGGAGGTGTGAGCGGCCAGTGGAGTGTCGTTGGAACGGAATCAAAGAAGGAATTGTTTCCATTCGGATCTGCAATAGAGCAGATTTGAGAGCCTCCTCCACGATATCTGTCAGGTGACTGCGTAGCCAAATGTCATACTCATGCGCTTATGCCTGGGGGGCTATGAGCCTATGACTATGAGAGAAGGAGGACCTGAAGCTAAGCGCTACTCTAACGCGGGGAGTCTCAGTCGGCGGCTGAAAATGACATCATGTCATTGACTGCGCGGCTCTCGGTTATATGGCCATATAGCCGACGTCTAACCTCGTCACTGACTTGATCTGCCGAATTTCCACGTGACAAACATTATGATCAACGTGGTACAGTCCCAATAGGTCCACTGGCTGTGGTCAATAACTCTCAAGATATTGTGAAAAGACATTTTCAGCTGGCAGGCATGGCCATGCGTGTCCTGTCGTGGCCTCGGGTTGGCCGCCTACCTCCCCCATTGCATCTCTCGAGGAGATTTACTGCTGGACGCCCCAGGTTCTCTGGAAAAGACACAATTCAGCACCTCTATATTGATGGAAGCACAAAAGTCATCTATCAAGGTAGGATCGCTGTCACCGACTGTGTCTAAAGATTGGGTTGCTAACGTGTCAAACAGGCTTTACTGGCAGAGCCGTAAGTTGAGATGTAATGAGCCTGCGGGCAGCAGCATCGTCCAAGTTTTCTCATGGTCGTAATTCAGGCCACTTCCAATGCCAAGGACACAATCGCGTACGGCACCAAAGTCGTTGGAGGAGTTTCGCCAGGCAAGGGTGGCCAAGAGCACCTGGGCTTGCCAGTATTCAACACAGTCAAGGAGGTGAGTAGCGGAGCTGGGCTGTATCGAGTGATCTCATCTCCCCCAAGGAAACTCCGTCTAACGTAGGTATGGTCTCGCCAGGCTATGCAAGAGGTCAAGCCGCATGCAAGCGCAGTCTTTGTTCCCGCACAGTTCGCGGCGGCGGCAATCACCGAAGCCATCGAGGCCGAAGTCCCACTCGTCGTCTCCGTCGCGGAGCACGTCCCGGTCCACGACATGGCCAGAGTCCACGAGATTCTGCAAACCCAGAGCAAAACTCGTCTTGTCGGACCGAACTGCCCGGGAATCATTGCGCCGGAGCAGTGCCGCATCGGCATCATGCCTTACAAGCAATACACCAGGGGCGTGGTCGGCATCGTTTCCAAGAGCGGAACGCTGAGCTACGAAGCCGTGGGGGCCACGACGAAAGCTGGGCTGGGGCAGAGCATTGTGGTTGGTATGGGTGGTGATATGATGCCAGGTAGGTCTTTTCTCGAGACTCGAGACAGATTTCCCGCTTCTGTCAAAGTTGGTTCTAACGTTGAGCGGGCACAACCTTGCTTGATGGCCTTTGTCTATTCTTCGACCATGATGAGACCAAGGGAATCATTGTCATTGGGGAGATTGGAGGCGAAGCTGAGCTGCGGGCTGCCGAAGCCATCAGGGAATACAATAGGTCTACCCCGAATCCGAAGCCCATCGTCGCCATGGTTGCCGGGAGAACAGCACCCCGGGGGAAGACGATGGGCCATGCTGGCGCACTGCTCACGCCGAGGGATGTCTCTGCAGACACAAAAGCGAGGGCTCTTCAAGAAGCAGGCGCGCTTGTGGTCTCTCACCCTGGAGTGATGGGCGTGGAAATGAAGCGACTGCTGGGAGCTTGAACTTTTGACGCAAACCTGCACTTGACATTGAACACGAGTGTACGTAGCTCTGTACCGTCTGGTTACAACTTGGTGATGGTCGATTGAGTTTTATTGCTGAGCTATCAACGACACCCAGTCTCCTGCCGGTTCCACCTCGGACGCTTGTCAACGTAAACTGTAGCAAGCTGTTCATATGGGACTGTTGAATCGACTTTGCTTTCTGCACGCTCAGGGGCATGGCGTTAAGGAGGGCTGTCCGCAGGTGCGAAAGAAAGCCTCGAGATGAGCCTACGCACGCGTGTCAACGGCCCCGGTCAAGATTTCACATGGTTGCTAGACTGTGAACGTGTCTTTGCTGCTTGGCCAGGACTCTGCTAGCTACTGTGGCGTCTTTCTGGCCTGGAGCTCCAGCCACTCTGACCCAGTGTAAGTATTGCCGTGGAGGTCAGTCTCTCCCAAGATATTCGTCTTGGTTGTGCCGGGTAACACTTTGGGTTCTTCTCGAGCTTCAGAAAATAGCACGCCGCTGCAAGCGGCTGTGGGAAACAAGCTGTACGACAAACATGGTCGTGGTCATCCAAATCGTTCAAGCCATCCACATCAACATTGACGAGGTTGCTTTAGCATTGTTGCCCAGAATACAGTCAGCGTAAAGTATGTAAGCTAAAGAAAAGATCGCTCAAGTCTCATCAGGATAATAGTCTCAACGCCCTTCTACTCATACGAGCGACTCGGCCGTGATAGATCAGCCCCTCTGGGCGGCGGCTTTCCCTCCGCCGGGTGCGGGAGGTAAGTTACGAGTATCCAGGCAGCGGCTGGTAACAGGATCCCATCGGCAGTAGTGCGGGGCATGGAATAGACATTGGATGTAGCTGTTATACTGGAGCTCTCAGCACAAAGGCTTCACGTCATGTGGTCAAGGGAATAGAACTTACTTGGAAGCAGGCCCCTGGTGGGTCAACCCCTATCCTTGGATTTCCGCTGAAACACCCACCTCGTCGGTGGAGCTTCAGGCCGGGGGGACACTTGCAGCCCAAGGCTTGCTGATCGCAGTGCTTCGTAGTGCTTCCCTTGTCGGTATGGCAGAATCCTGACTGCGAATAGGTGGTTAGTACTCGAAGGGTGGGATGCGAAATTCTGGACCTGGCGACGCACGCATCTGCCAGCCGCATTGCAGTTGCAAGGTGTGCAGACGGGCTGGCTGTTACAGAACCCGGGATCGTTGGCGAACACTGTAAAGAGGAAAACGGTGCTCGCGAGTACAGCGGGAAGTAGGCGTGAGGTGAGCATGATGTGATGAACCACTCTGAGAGGATGTGAAGATGGCCTGAGTGATAATCCCCGCTGGCGGAGACCAGCTGCCGTGACTTTGGGCGACGACGGCTGGTTCTTATACTCATGATCACAATTGGACTTCTGAAATTACACGCGCTCTCGATGGTATCGGCTTCCGAATCACTGCCACGCGTCTTACTTTCGCCGGATAGAGCTAGAACTACCTGGCTGTGAGGTCTCTCCAGCCGGAATAGTTGGAGAAAAAGTCTTTCTCGCGCGATGACCTGCGAGGTTGGCAGTTTCCGCCGAAAATATCCTTCACCATCTGCCCTGTGCAGTTTTGTTCCTGTGCAGGCTTGGCTACAAACTTAAGTGCCGTATGTCGTCCGTGTTGAAGACAGACAGCTCGATAGTAAACGCCATTGCCGGCCGAATAAAAGTTCAAGTTGTGCATGTTGGATTGCGCGTCCACGGTCCACGTAAGCGTACAACGCATTCTTACATGTCGACATCAAGAGCTTGCTATTCCAGGATGCCGTCTTTGGTTGCTTTGCTCATCTGCTTTTGTGCTAAAGCTCGACTCTTGGACTGACTAGGATTTCGATCCTCTGTCTACTGCCAGGGTTGTACGTATAGCAAGCGTTAGAGAAGAGGCTTGTAAAGTGATTCGTAGCATCATAGGCAGCAAAAAGAAAAAAGCAACCTCTCCTCGACGGGGAATTGAACCCCGGTCCCCGGCGAACCACGTCATGACAAGCCGATATCCTCACCACTAGACTATCGAGGATAGCGGGTCGATACCTGCCATGGCAAGTTGTGCTCTCTAGTGCTCAAGCTCGGCCAGCGATTTCCCGTTACGAAAGAGTCCAATACCAGGCAGTTCATCGTGACTGGTAGTCCTCAATAACTTGACTATTGTCCCGTCATTCTAGTCTAAAGGAGACTTCGCATATGTGGTCGCTAGGATGGCAGAACAATGCGCTGACGCCGGATGACGCTCCGAACACACCATCAGCTTGGCAACGTCCAATCAGAACCAACGTATTTTCGACCATGTTCATCTGCAGGCGTTGAGAGTGGTCAATGGTTGGCAGACCGATCACAGTGGAGTTGGATCGGTGAGGCGGGTTACATGCCGGTGATGGGTTCAAGTGGCAGATGGTCAGATCCGGAGCTATTCCTCCAAAGCCAAGAGGCCGGACGCGCCTGACCGTCCTCCAGAGCAAACAGTTCGACAGTATAAACTTCGTTCATTATGCAAAAACGATATGCTGAACTGCGGTAACGACGTGTGCCGCCCGTTGTGAGCCGAAATCATAACGAGTCCGGGCGTAATGACAAGACAATGATTTCACCCTCGTGTCACTCGACCAAACCCCAGCACCAATCATGGCTTGTCCAAAACAAATATCGCAGGTCGAAGACGTAGCGAGTGGTCCCAGAAGCTTTGCAGACTGCGTCGCACTCCTGTCGTCGAGAGCCCACGCCAGAAAATGACTTGTGTCTGGCAGCAGCCGCTTCGACTCCAACGTCGTCTTCTACCATCACTCACATTCAGAGCCTCCATCACCTCCCTCTCTCGTACGGCCCCTAGAACCATCAGCCCCTACGTAGCAAAGATTTCGAGCGAAACAGGGAACCATGTCCATCTCCAACGCAGCCGGACGATTCGAGCAGCAGTTCGAAGCCACATCTGGCGCAACCGACGCCGTGTGGGTTCACAACGACAACTACGCCAACCGGCCCGGACCCGACGTCAAGGCTCTGACCGGCGACATTGAAGCCGACGTTTGCATTGTCGGCTCGGGCATCGCTGGTGTCTCCATCGCATACGAACTGGTGACGCGCGGAAAGCAGGTCGTCCTGCTCGAAGCGCGCGAGATCCTCTCAGGGGAAACCGGCCGCACGAGCGGCCACTTGTCCAACGCCCTCGACGACGGCTACCTCGAGATCCAAAAGAAGCACGGCAAGAACGGCGCCAAGGCGGCCGCCGAGAGCCACACCTGGGCGCTGAACTACGTCGGCGAGGTAGCCCGGAAGCTCGGCGTCGACTGCGAGTACCGCACCCTGCCGGGCTATACGGTTTCTCAGTACGCGCGGAACGACCCAAAGCACGCAGAGGACGTGGAGGAAATCAAGAAGGAGACGCAGTTCGCACGGGAGCTGGGCATCGACGTCGAGTTCGAGGAGGGGTTGCAGGTCAAGGGCTGGTCATCGGAGCCCGGCCGTCCGGACCAGCGCGACGGAGCCGTCTGGCGCAACCAGGCGACCTTCCACCCGACAAAGTACGTCAACGGCGTGTTGAGGTTCCTCCTGCAGCAGCCCAACTTCAAGTGCTTCGCCCAGACGCGCGTCATGTCCGTCGAGGAACCCGGCATCGAGATCCTCGGCATGGGCAACAAGCACGTCGAGGTCGAGACCCAGCACGGCCACACCGTCACCTGCGACCACGCCGTCGAAGCCACCAACATTCCCCTGCAGAAGCTCAGCATCGTCGCCGAGATGGAGTACAACCGCACCTACTGCATTGCCATCCGGATCCCCAAGGGTTCCGTCGAGGACTGCCTCATCTACGACACGGCCGAGGAGTACAAATATGTCAAGATCACGGAGGGTGACGACAAGGACGACTACATGATTGTCGGCGGCATGGACCACAAGGTCGGACAGGAGGACACCAGCGGCCGGTTCGAAGAGCTGGAGACGTGGGCCAGGGAGCGGTTCCCGCAATCTGGTGCCGTCGACTACAAGTGGAGCGGTCAGGTTTTCGAGCCCGTCGACTACGTGGCCTTTATCGGTCTCAACCAGGCCCGCAAGCGGACCTACGTTGTCACGGGAGACTCTGGAAACGGCCTGACGCATGGGGTTATTGCGGGAAGACTCATCGCCGACGAGATTGACGGCCAGAAGAACAGCTGGGCAGACTTGTACTCCCCGAAGCGCAAGCTGTCTATCGCGGCGTCGGCGGTGACGATGCTCACCCATGATATCCAGATCAACTCGCAGTACAAGCGTTTCCTCCAGTCCGACATCACCGATATTGAGGATCTGGTCCCTGGGACTGGCGGGGTGCTGAATCCCAAGGCTTCGAAGCCCATTGCCGTGTACAAGGATGAGAACGGTAAGGTGTCCAAGGTCAGTGCCTTGTGCCCGCACATGAAGGGCGTAGTTTGCTGGAATGGAGTCGAGAAGTCATGGGATTGCCCGGTTCACGGGAGCCGGTTCTCCAAGGAGGGCTTGTGTGTTGAGGGTCCTTCTAAGGGCAATCTTGAACCTATTTCGTAGTCGAGAAGAGGCGAGACAAGCTAACAGTAGAGATTCTAATCGCAACAAGGCTTGCAAGTTGCAACGAAAACGGAGCTCACAAACTATGAGCATAGTCGGCCATACTGCCGTCCGTTCATCAAGTCAACCCAGCTACCTCATGTTGTGCTGTATTTCCTTCATAACAATCCTTCACAGCAAATGCCCATACGCCAGTGTACTCCCGAATTTATTGACTGGGTACCGCCTTTGATGCTACCCATGTTTCCTCTTGGGTGCCTCGTAAACCGGGCAATGGGAACATCGTTGCCGGTAACAATTGTGACAAGAAACGGCGGTTTGGTAGGATATTCCACTATCGCCGCAGGAGCACTTCACCATTATTAGCCTCACCAGTTTCCAGGGCTGGGAGGAGTTTCCGGTCCTCCCGAGTCAATAAAGATCACTCACACAGGTCCAGAGCAAATAATCGGCATACCTGTTATAATACCTCCCCCCCCCCCCC